>JAQQAE010013144.1:0-12872 GCA_029823295.1 Pseudamia nigra | reverse complement strand
CGAGGATTAAGGGGTAGAAAATGGATGGATGGATGTTAATATTAAATTTTGTACTTTAAACAACTAAAGTAAATGACACTGACTGACAAACAACACAAAAAACTAGCAATGCACCAAAATTAATGTTGTTACTAATCTTTAGTTTATTTAAGACTAATCCCCAGTCACTCCAACAAGTACTATGTAGAAAATAACTTATTTTATGTATGTTTGTGATATTGTGTATTAAAAAAGGGCTTAAAATCACTAAAATAATCCAATATTTTGTCACTCTGATTGGAACTGAAGTTGGTTGAAAGACTTAAGCAAAAAAATTTGAAAAATATTAATCTGTAATGTTTTTATAGCAGTTTTAAGGAGTGGACTTTGAGCTTTTGATGCTCAGTTCAACTGTAGTCATATCAGCAAATGAAACCGTGAATAATGCTTGTGGTTCATTTGTACCTTAGATGAGGTCTGACACTATAATAAAAGCCACATGAATTTATCAGAAAAATTATTTTATTTTATTTTACTCATATTTCACTTTGTCCCCAGCAGGGTGTTTGATTATGCCTTACAGTTGGAGGTATGCAAATTATGCATTGATGCATACTTATGTATTTGTACATGACAATTAACCATAACCTCGTGGGAATTGTTTCTTTTTAATGCAACCCTGAATAACAAACTGTTTCCTACTGCAGTTAGCATCACGATTAGCATACATGAATATGAATGAATAGCTAATTTTCACATGATCCAGCTGCGTGATGTCATCAAACGGCATCCCATACTGGCGATGAAGTGAAATAAAATCTATTTTCTGCTGAAGCCAGATGAGCTGCATTGCACCAGCACATGTTACATAAGCAAAAAGAAACATGTACAATATAAATAGAATAAATTAGAAAAAACATTACTTGTTGTTTCATGTCCTTTTTTGTCCAGGTGTAATTTCAGAACAAACCATCTCTCTCATGTGGGGATCATTTGGATTTGGTGACACTGGAAAGAGCGAAAGCGAGGTACTGTTAATTTCACATTTTTTTACGTCAATTTTTCTGAAAGTTTGTGTTTGTAAGTTGGACTATGATACATTTCAGAGGGAGTAATTCATTTTCTTAATAAGCCAGTGAATAGAGTTCATTATCAAGAAAACCGACTGAGCAAATCACAAAACCCACTTTTATATCAAATGATGCAGGACCTGTGCATTACAATATGCAAGAGTTTATTGCAAAATGCAGGAAAATGTATCACACATTACATCCAGACTGCTAGTTATTATGGAATGTCAACTTTTTACATTTCTTACATAACACAATATTTTATCACAATGTAATGTGACAGTGCATATTAGGAAATTTGCTCAAGTCAATTTAAAAACCTCAGGTGTGTGTATGTATGTCTGTATATAGACGTGTGTTTCTTCTGTACAGACCAGGTTCTTTGCTTCCAGGGGCCGGCTATGGGGCAGGACTACACCTCTCTCTCTCTCTCTCTCTCTCTCTCTCTCTCACTCTGTCCTGTTCCGTCCCTACCTTCACCCCCCCACCTCCACGCTCCTCATCCCTCCATCCTTCCCTCTCCACTCTCAACTCTCTCCTCCTGAGTGGGTTTTTTTTTGGGGCTGTGCACATAGCCCCCATCCCCCTCCACTCAAACAGCTTTGCTCCACCAGTTTTGCACTGTGCCGGCCTGGAGAGGAGTAAGGGAGCCGAAAGGGGAGCAAGAAGAGAGAATCTTGTGAACCGAGGAGAGACAGAGAGGGGCGAGGGACCATGGCTGCTCTCTGTGCCTTGCTGAAGACCTGGGTCATACTGCAGACCTTGTGCTTGGCTCTGGCCCAAGTGGTGAGTGGACAGGCGAGGTTGAGACCCGGTGTAATTCGGTCTCACCTCCTTTATTCTGGGGTTCAGTGGGGAAAAGACCCGAGAGAAGAAAGATATCTTGAGGTGATGTTACAGGTGGTATCAAAAGGTGAGATCATGAACCAACTGGAGGGCAACAACAATCTATACATAATCTGATTCATGTGTGAGTAAGATGAAGTAAAGGGTTTTTTTGCTGTGGAAACATCATAAAACCGGACTACCTTCCATGGATTATCATCTTTATTTTGCATGGATCTTTTTTCATCTCAGAAGCTCATAGAGAAAACGTGGACTTCACACCTCGTTGGTTACTTATTTTTGGTCAAGACAAGGTAGAATAAAGAGGAGACTGAATATTTTTCAAGCTCTGCAGCTATGAAGGCCATCAGTGGGTTAGAAAAAAAACATATACAGTGAAACCCTCTGTTCAAAAAGACCCCTCCTGGACACAAACATTTTTCACTCTTGTGGATTATTTCTTTTTCATTATTTCATATTTTTGAGACAACTGTGGACTTCGATTACCTGATGGATTGACCGATTAAATAAAAAGATAATGGAGACCAGTCTGAGGCAACAGTGGGGTGTAGAGAGGAGGGGGAGCTGGGGGGAGGAAGTAAACAGTGCCAGTCTCGTGACCCCTCCTCCCACATTCCACATGACTTCTTCCTTTTCATCCATCACCTTTACTATTTTTATTCAATGCTATCAAACAATATCCTCATTTTTCTTCACTTCATTTCATGTTCGGCCTCTCAGTGAATGAAAACATGAAACTTAAACCTCAGGAGTACAGACAGATTATTTTCAACTCATAAAACCTTATCCATGTGCATTAATAAAACTAGAGAATGTGTTTTTGCTGCATTTGATACTTTAAGTGGATCCTAGATATTTTACCTGTTACATTATTGCTATAGTTTTAATGCTTCTACAAGATATAATTCATATCTTTCAATGATACCTGTTATAAAACTGACACTAAAAATGTTTCCATATACCTGTTATTCAGAGAGGTCCACCTGGACCACAGGGCCAGCCCGGCCCACCAGGCCCTTCTGGCACCCCTGGATCAGATGGCATTGATGTAAGTATCCACACTGCTTTGCCCAACAGGTTTGTCACAAAGACGGTCATTGTGCTGGATAAATCCCTACTGAGCGGTGTGCTGCAGTAACACAGTTATTCCACCAGAGGGCACTGCCAATGAAAACACACCAGCACAAAAGAGCTCTGTTCCCAGCAGAGAGAGGGGTCTTTGAGAAGAGACCCTGGCTCAAACCAGGGACGGGTGTGGGTTAGTGTCACAGTAATGTGATACATTTGAGATATTCTCAGGGTTAGTTACACACAGGCTGTAGAAATATGCAAACGAACACCGTTAGGCTTCTGAAGCAAGAAAAAATCCAGGCTGCAGACTTTTGGGATCTGTTGCATGAAGGAAATCAGAAATGTTTGTAAAGTTAGCATGATCATCAATTTAAAGCATCTGCTGCAGATAAAGTTTGTACATTTTGACATATGACTCAGTTGAGAGTTAAATCTTTAGTCTTGCTTCATTACTGAGCAAACAATAGAGGAATGTTCCTTTGTTCATTTAAACTGAAGCTGAATTTTACAGATTATTCAGGCCAGTTGCAAGCATGCAAGTTTCTCTTCTGTTAAAAGAAGTTTTTCCTCCCCCCTGTTGCCCTTGGCTTGCTCTTGGTGGTTCTGTTGGGTTTACTCTCTGTATAGTCATGAGATAATCGGTGATTATGATTGGCGCTATAAAAAAATAAAGATGGATTGACGTTTGCTCTGTTAAAAACTTGCTCTGCAAGTTTCTGTTTCATTTAGAAACAGAAAAGTTATTATTTATTTATTTAGTTAGTTCAGACACTTAAGAAAGATCCAGCTATTGCCAATACATCAAACAAAGAGTACTAATAAAAAAATTAGAAAATTAAGTCACTATTTACCATCGTATCTCAAGTCTGAAAATGAGCAGGAAGAAGCAAGTGTTTATTAGGTCCTAAACCCATTTCCCCCCGAGTAATTTATCTTGACAAATATTAATCCCTTGTTACAAAGTGTTCATTATTCAAATGTCGATCTGTATTTGTAAGTTGTTGCTATTTACAAGCCAGAACACAATTATTGTACAAAAAACAAAAATTACCAGGGTCAATATTATTAACCCCCCTGAAGAACTGACTTTTTTATTCAGGCGTAGCACAAACCAAAATTCTTTCACTGTGTGAAGTGATGTTAAAACTGAACATTTGTCAAATATTCACTTCAGAGAGGATCGGAGGCATCATTTTTAAAAGCATGAAAATAAATGAGTTTAGATCTGAGGATTGTTGATGGAGACAAAGTGAAGGATATGCAAAGTTATTAAAATGTTTCCAAGTATCCAGACCTGGAGTGAAAAGAATCAATTTTTTTATAGCGGGGTAATACATTTGACCTCAAATGTATATGTTAGTAAATTCTGTTATTAACAGCACAAAAAAGTGAAAGTTTTTATGTGAAGATTTCTTGTAAATTAAGTGCAATACAGGCAGAATGCAACACTGCAGAGTTAATAACATTGAAAAAAATCTTCAATTTACGTCCAATTTTGGATGCATTTCTACATTATCCGCTGTAAAAGACATGTGTCGTGCCCTTGACACTTGATATAACATTTTGTTTTCCTGTGACATCATTTTAAAAGTACTAAATGAGCTGCACTGGTGTTAAAATCTTGCCGCTTTTCCACAGGGAGACAAAGGCCCTCCAGGGCCCCCTGGTCCATCAGTAAGTTTGTACCTTTTTGACTATTTATGCTCTATATTAAAAGGAGACAGTCATTTGACCCTGGCATGATTTGTCTTGCAGGGACAGAAAGGAGAGCCAGGAGAACCAGGCCCCGATGGAGCACCAGGAGAGAATGGCATTGATGTGAGTAAAGTACATAAACTGTGGTGAACCATGTGATGAATATAGTAAGTTAACAATTCAAAACAATAAAATAAAGGAAGCAATGGGTCAAAAGTGAACGCACAAATTAGTGTTTTAAGGCCCTCTCCCACCCCCCGACACACATACACTTTTAAAAAATGACATGCTGCACCATTACAGCCCAAAAACGACCTAAAACTTACAACAGAATCCAAAGATGAAAAGGGCACCAAAGGACAAATATCACTTATCCTTACAGTGATTCAACAACAGCTTAATTTCACATTCATTCATTAATCTTGATGATTAGAATTACTCAAAACAGCAAAGATGCAATGAATTTATGTATCAGTACTGACCATTTGACCTGACATTTCATGATATTAGAAGACATTCAATATAATCTTGAGCGATAGTATCATAGTGACGATATATCACAACGGTTTGACTTATTTTTACTGAAATTTTGAAAACATGACACCAAATAACTACACTTAGTCAGAGGTAGCAGAGTGTACAGACACAATTTTTGCTGTACATTTATGTTTCTTTTTTTAATGCTAGAAATGTACATTTGTTCAGTGACCCGGCCTGTGGGAATGGATGCTCTATTACAGCGTCTTACATTGTTCCCCATATCGTTTGCATTACTCGTTCTTTCACACCACGAACACAGGTGGATGTGATGCACATTTGCACTCAAGTAGAGAACAATGTGGAGAAAAAACAAAGTAATGTAAAAATTAGAATTTTAAAAATAGAATATCTGTCAACATAATAAGATGAGATCAACCTTTATTAGTCCCACAGTGTATAAATTTACTGTGTTACAGCATCAAAACTAGAATATGTAAAAAAAATAGGAATAAGTCTTTACAGAAAGACTGACTGTAAAGGTTGGATGTAAAAATACACACGTTTCCTCAGTCGGGTACATTGGCATAAATTAATATTGTCAGACTTTTATATTATTAAGGTACATAATATTTGTATTATGGACATCATTTACAGTGGCAATGATGGTTATGAACAGATTATACAGATATCGATTACAGTGAGGATTTAACCGAGGGAAACTGCACAAGTTACACAAAACAAGCTCAGACAGTGTGATGTGGCCTGTGACCTTTTCATTGAAAAGTTCAAATTAATAACTGAGCAATGAGTGTGATTCAGAAAACAGTATTAAATATTATGTACAATGAACAAGTTGTACATATTTTACTACAACCTGTATAGCATTAGTTCACAGTAATTTAATCATCGGGTATTTTTCATAGTACATGTATCTAGTATACACTTGCCTGATATGTAGCCCATTGCACTGCCTATCTATACATATTGTCACATGTTGTAAATACTATTTATTATCTGCACTTACTGCTTTTGCACTTCTGGTTGGATGGTAACTGCATTTTGTTGCATTACACATGTACTTATACATGTGTAATGACAATAAGGTTGAATCTAATCTAATCGATCACAGAAATATCACACGACACCAGCAGCCCCTTAAACCTGAAACCACTGCTTTCATGTATGAGTGAGGCTCATTTTACTGTTTGTCATGAAAGCTAGTTCATGTGCCAATTACAAATTAAACCTACAGTAATAGGAAGGAAGTTTCTGTTTACCTGGTAACAGTTGTATTTTAGCTTTTCTGACTGGTCCAGTGTCAGTTTTTCTCTATTTCACACACCAACACAAAGCACACATGCATTCCTCAGAGATTTAGCCCATAATCCAGTCTGGAATCTCAATCTCAGGTTTGTGTCCTAATTACTTACAAGAACACTGTCAACTTTGATTTAAACAAGTGAATTCACCTCGCACTGCACCAGTCAAAAAGTCAACTGATATGTTTCTTATTAATCATCTGTTTTTTTCCCTTCCCCCCCACCACTTCATCTTTGTCTCCGTCTCTAGGGTTTGATTGGCGCAAAGGGAGACCGAGGTCCTCTTGGGAATCCTGGCCCAAAGGCAAGTGCATAAACAAATTTCAAAAACAAAACTGTAACGAGTGCACCTCCATGCTGTCGATGGTTGTAACACACTTTTCACAATGAGCGTGGTCATGTCCTTTTTGTCTCACTCTAAGTACTGAACTGGGTCTTGCATGGAAGTGCCTATACTTAATTATTTCATTAGTAATATGAGTCAGTATGAGACATGCCATACATCTGAATTGTATGTTGCACCTTTGCCTCAAAGTTTTTTGCTATGAATTGAAATTTTCTGCAAATGTCACTGCTTTTACAAGTGAGTCCATTAAATCATCACCAAGTCTTTACTCATGTCTGTTTTTAAATGTAATGTCTTTAAATGTGCACTCTTTGGTATACTTCTGCACTCTGTTCTGTTTAGATATATTTGTCGTACTATGTTCTTGTTTAACCATTTTAACATTTTATGAAGTCCTTCTTGGAACATGTGCAGCAAATTGGGATTCACAATACACGCTATGATTTTGCGTTAAACCACTGTTTTCAGTGTTTTTATTTTCATATTTGTTCCTATTAAACCCTCCTCGAATTTACTACCCTCTGTGGCTAAAATGTACACAAATAAACTGCTATTAAATTATGAAACATCAATATTTTTTCAACTTTTTTTCATAAATCTCTTCAACAACTTCAGACCTGCTCATTACTTTCTATGTAATAAATAGTGGTGGTTGGTGGTGATTAAAGTCCTGGATATGACATAGATCAGCAACAAAATTGATTTTATTGTATTAGTATTCTTATGAAATATCAAATACTCCCCCTCGACACCTTCATGGCCAAAAATGCCTCAGTGACTTCCATTAGAACCACATTTTTTATTCACTCTGCTATAACATTCTAAAATCATGCCCTCTGTAATGTCAGCATTTCATTTTGAAGAAATGTAGTGATATTTGACCTTTTTAATGTATTCCACCAAATTCACCAATTTTCCCATTGTAGGCCAGTGCACGAATTTCTTATATTTTTCCCATTCTTTCTAATGGAGTCATGTGAAAACCAGGGGCCCCAAGAGTTTTTTTTTAATGAATTCAGATAATTAACTTGGCATTTAAAAGGTTAATGTTAATAGTAATGTATTAATATGTTAATATTCAATTGCATTTCAAATCACACCATCATAATTAATGCCCTGATTATATCTTCTTCCCTTGCAGGGTCAGCCTGGACCAACTGGTGAGCCCGGTGCTGCTGTAAGTATTTTCACTTGCTTTCATCTGCCGTAAAGTACATGTAGTGTAATAAGTAAATACTATACCTAGCAGCCTTTGATCTATTTATAGATGGATGGGGTAATAGATAAATATCTCGAAGGTAAAGCCATGTAGGTACAGATCTTATTAGGCTGCTGTTATTCACGTCATGATGCTTATGAAATGAGTTATAAATGGCTACATTAGGCTCCGTTTGAAGTCCCCTCTGTTTCCCCACAAACATACTGTAACCCAGCTGGTCTCCAAGACAATCTCCTCCTCTTCATGCCTGAATGCCTGACCAGCTGTGCTCTCTTTTGGTGTTTACTTTACCCAGTTGTGGCATACGCCTTCTGTAGCAAATGACTGATACTGTGCAAATCAGCCAAAGCAAAGCCGGTCGATTTATTACTGCTAAGGAGGCATGCACCAGCGGGTCATCTGTAAATCAGTCTCATCCCACTAGGTGGTGCTCAGAGTCCATATATCTTAGAGTATAGTGTACACGCAAATGTGAAGTCCATAAACATCCAATGCCATGGTTGAACGCAACGCTATCAGTTAAGTCCTTTGTTTAGCATTAACCAGCATGAACTTGCCTTTTGTGGGGTGGGGGTGCAGGGGTAGGAGGGGCACTTGCACATCCAGCTGCACACAAAGGACATCCAGGTTCCACGAATGCTTACTGACTTAATTATTTTGTATATAATTGATTCCAAGCAAAATACACAGCAAACACACTGATTGTGATGTGTGTCTTTGTTCTACTCGAGCACTGTTTACCCTGTGGTCTGACACTGTATATATGCATTAGGAAATTACTACACCCATTATTAATTGGCTTTTGCAAACCTTAATTGATACTTTATGGATTGGTTCCACTTGTTACATGGTAATTTAACCCCTTGTCCCTTTTGTGCTCACAGGGAGCCGGCCTTCCAGGGCTGCCTGTAAGTAGCCTGTGTGATATAATGCATTCACGCTGTTCTTTTTGAGGTATAATAATACCTTAGAGGCTGCTGTTTGTCTCTTTGTCTAGGGTACTCCAGGGCCAATCGGTCTCCCAGGTGAACTTGGACCTATTGGATCCAAGGTAAAACATAAGCTGAAGGATTTTTTGTTAATATGCTCTCAGAATCATTATATTTCTCTAATTTTTCCTTTGCTTTATTTAGGGTGTCATGGGACCACCTGGACCACCTGGACTTCCTGGACCCCCTGGAAAACCTGTCAGTATCTACCTTAAAGATGTTAAGTGCTAGGTCTATCGACAAATAATGTATTAATGATATATTGGCTATTTTTACTTTGTTATTTTTCTACGGTACTAGTTGTAGACAAGATCTGCTTTCATTATGATGAACATATTTTAAGTTAGAAAGATTTAATGTGTTGTTATTTGAACACTGTTAACATTTTTATATTGGTGATAAATGAACAATGTCTATACTTTACATTATATACTACTTTATAAAGCCCCTACTGAGCAAATCATCTAAGACACTAACTGAAGTGCGATTATTTCTCCAATTATAATGAATAAGTATGAGTAAGTAGGAGAAAACGGTCAACTGTTAATAGTTTTCCACAGGGGTCTGCAATCTGTGGCTGCAGACTCTTTAGCCCCTCCCCAGTGGCTGCTGGGATGGAAGTCATATACTATCATAAATCAAAATTAACAAAATAAGCACTGAATCAACAACAAGAAGAAAATACAAATTAAATAATGGACAAAAAATAGCGTCAACAAAATCGGTGATTATGATTGGCGCTATACAAATAAAGATTGAATTGAATTAACAATATAATCAAGTGAATGACCAAAACCAAGAAAATTAACAAAAATAAGCAATAAACACGATTAGGACAAAACTGAATAAACTAGCTCACGGTACAAACAAAATAATAAAGAAATGGAAATAAATGAATAAATGTAAATGAATAAAAAATGTAACAAAATAGTCCACAGAGTTAGCAAGAGTTCACTAAAATAATTTCAAAAGACAAATTTTGAAATGAGTAAAGTAACAAAATGAACTAAGATGAACAAAAATAAACTAAATAATTTGTGACATGAACAAGAATGATCAAAAATTACCAAAATGATCAATAAAATGAACAATAATGTACAAAATAATTAAGTTAATAAGTAAAATCAATACAAATGACCTGAATCGACAATTAGAATGTGCATCATCATGGCATATGATGCGTACTGTATGTGGCTCTTGACACATTTATTTTTCCTTTGGTCTAAAAACAGCTCTTTAGGTTGTAAAGGTTGCTGAGCCCTGATTTAGCAGTTGTAAAATACAGTCAAGCAGACTACAGTGTTTAATACTAATTAATAGAGTTGGTATGAGTCAGTATCATTACCAATAGTTAATGGTACCAATAGTACCATTAACTATTGGTTAATGGTGCTATTGGTACCATTAACTAATAATAAATGGTACCAATAGTAATAGAAATAAAAAAACAACCTCAGTTTAAACACCAAATAAACAATATAATATGTGAACAATGGAGTACCTGATATTCTTCTGCACATTGAATCTCCCATCTTTAAGAGTGCATGTCCAATATGCATAAATATCTCAAGCTAAACCTCGGCACAGTATTCTCGTTTGTTGGATTAATGAGGAACTCAGCAGTTAATGTGAAAATCAACTAGCTGTCATGGATGAGTAAAAAAATTACCATCTGGCTCTAGTCGAACTGTTTACACTTTGGAGCTTGAAAAAGACTGAGAGATGAACGAGTCACAAGGAGCAATCAATCAAGCAGAGTTTAATCATTCTTATTGCAATTAAATTAATGGCATGGATTGAAGTACTAAAGGAAAGCAAAAACACTCAGAATGCATTTATGAAGTGCACAACATAATAACAAAGTAGGTGACATACCCGGAGCTAACTGCACATTATCCACGTCCCAACAGACTGTAAGAGGTGAAATACCCCAACCATCTTTGAGTGAAACATTTTCAATTTTATTTTCCAATAAGGTACATGCTCTCCTGTGTGCATCTTTGAGTAGCACTGAGAAGGGGGCTGTCCTCATTGAGAGTGATGCTCCAAGCCCACGAGAGTGTATTTGTTCAGCTTTAGTGCTGTCCTAGGGTAAATAAACCCCTCATTAGATCAGTGTGCTGTCTCATCTGACTGTAGCAGGAATACATCAGCCAAGAGATACTTTACTTTTTAAGCTGATCTATGAAAGAAGAGAAGGAAGAGATAGAGGGAGAACGAATGCTGACTCAGCTCATAGAAGTAGAGCCAAGTGTGTGCCCAACGTGACCTGTGGCTACTTACAGTGCGTTATCTGATTTCATCTGTCACCTCATTTTACCCCATTTTTCTTGTTTTGTCTGCTTCATTTTGTCCTTTCTCATTTCAGCTCATTATTTGGGCATATTACATTTTATCTCAACTAATGATCTTGTCTCATCCCTTCTCATCTTATCTGTCTTCATCCCAACTTATCTCCTCTTGTCCCATCTCATCATTTTGTGTTTCATAAATCTTCTTGTCTTGCCTCATTCTTTCTCATCTTACATCATCTCATCACAGCTTTTCTTCTCCCCATCACATCCCAATTTACATTGTCCTATCTCATCTTGACTGTCTCATCTGATCCTTTGTCATTTCATATCACTTCATGTCTTGCTTCATTCTTTATTTCATGTCATCTCATCTCATAACAGCTTGGCTCCCATCTCATCGTCCCATCCAAACATATTGTCCAATCTCATGTTTACTGTCTCATCTCATCCCAACTAATCTGCTCTTGTCTGTTCTCAGTTTATCTTGTCTCATCCTTTCTCATTTATCTCCTCATCTTGCCCTATTTTTCTCATCTCATGTCACCTCATCCCACCCCAGCTTATTTTGTCTTGTGTCACATTTTTTTCATTGTCTCATCCCAACTTATATTTTCCTGTCTCACCTTGTGTCTTCTCATATCATTCCAACTAATCATCTCGTCTCATCTCATCCTTTCTTGTCTCATCTCATGCTATGCATTTGCTCTCGTCTTGACCCATTGTTTTTCATCTCATGTCATCTCATCCCTGCTTATCTTGTCATATGTCATCTCATCTCTTTTCTCATCATCTCATTTCCACTAACCTTGTCTCCTCTCATTCCTTCTTATCTCATATTACTCTGTCCTAACTTGTCTCGTGTTGTCTCATACCTTCTCATTTCATTTCTTCCCAACTTGTGTTGTCTCTTTCAACTTATATTATCTCATCCCCTCTCATTTTGTCTTACCTTATCTTACCTCTGATCGCATTTTAACTTGTTTTATCTCTCTTCACCCCAATTTATCTCCTCTTGACCTGTGATCTCTTTCCACCCCAGCTTATATTGTCGTGTGTTCAATTTCTTTTCATCATCTCATCCCAACTTATGTTATCCTTGCTCATCCTACGTCATCTCATCCTTTCTCATACCATCCCAATTTATTTTATTTTGTCTGGCCTTATCCCGACCAATCTGGTCTTGTCTCATCTCATCTCAGTTTAGTTTGCCTTGTCTGATCCTTTCTCATTTCTCTTTATCTCAACTTATCTCCTCTCATCTCAACTCATACTTTCTCATTTCATTTGTGACATATATGCTCTTCTCTTGGTTCAGTGTTCTGCATCTCATATCATCTCATCCCTTCTTGTCTTGTCTGGTATCATCTCATCTGTTCTCATCATCTCATTGCAACTTGTCTTGTTTCTCCTCATCCTTTCTCATCTCATATTATTTTGACGTCTCTAGTGTTGGCTTGTCTCACCTTCTTCAACTTATATTGTCTCATCTTGTCCTTTATCTTCTCATCTCCATCCATCCATCCGTTTTCTACCCCTTAATCCTCGCAAGGGTCGGGGGGGGGGG
>JAQQAE010013143.1:0-12872 GCA_029823295.1 Pseudamia nigra | reverse complement strand
ATATCACTTGTTGCCAGCTGAAACATAATCACCCATGCAGAAATTATCCAATGGGAGGCTCGTACCTATTTGCTTATGGTAGTTAAATCCAGGTTGTGACCTTTTTTTGGCCAGGCAGTGTATTTTGTTTCAGTTTGCAGCAGGTCATTGTTTGGAAACAGGGATGTATATAAGCTGTACAGGATTAACACGACAGTATTAAAGTAAATTCCACAGTGAGAAGTTTGACATCTCAAACGAGACCAAACTGTTGAGTAATTATGTTGCCAGTGATCCTAACTAAACAGCAATTTTGATTGATTTTGTTCAGTTAGTGAGAAAATCTGATTTAGTGATACTGTTTTCCATCACTTTCCTTTTACCATCTACATTTCATCTGACCTCTCCCTTTCATTTTCAAGATCCCCTCCTCCCTCCTCCCTTCTCTCAAGAGTTGATCTTGAATATTCCAGTCCCAACCCCCCCTTTGTGTATCAAAGCCCCGGCCGTCACCTGTCAAACTGCCTTGCCTCAGTTGGAATTGATTCCTTGCCTTCCTCACACTCATTTTTGATTTTGCTTCATCTCTCCCAGGGCTTCAGCAGCAGGACAGGGTGAGTGGACCCAGAGCAGGTGGGCCGGACTCAAAACGAGGCACCCAACCAAGAACAGCAACTGAGGAGGTGATTAGGAGCTAATCCAAGGTAGGTCCATGTCCCCCCCTTGTTTAAGTTAAGGACACAGCCAAGCGAGCTGCCTCTGGGATTATGGCATTAAAATGATTAGCTTTTAAAGACTCAAGATGTTTTTTCATGCTTGTGGTGCTTTTCTATTTCTCTGATGCCTGAGAATGCTGGATGCTGTTTCATATAACTCTAAAAACATGTAAAGAATCATTTTATTTTCTTCTTTTTAAGCCTTTTACATTGTTTTTATGTTTTTGTATCTTTTATGTCTGTGCATCTTTTTGCATCATTTTTATCTTTTTCTATCTTTTGTGCTTTTGCATCTTTTTGTCTTTTCATGTCTTTTGAATCTTTTTCACGTGTTCCACAACATTTTCTTTATTTTTCTTTTTTTGTGTCTTTTTTGCATCTTTGTTGTTTTCAGCTTTTCTTCTTCTTTTTAATCTTTTAGGCCATCTTCCATCTTTTGTGTCTTTTAGTGTCCTCTGCATTGGTTTTGTCTTTTAACATTTTTTCCACCTTTTCTCTGCTTGTGAATTTTTGCATCTTGAATTTAATTTCACGTTTTGTGGTTTTTTTGTGTCTCATTGTGTATTTTTGCATTTTCAACATTATGCATTGATAGTTTTTTTTTTTGTTTCTTCTGCATCATATTTTGTATTTTTTATCTTGTACATAATTTTTGTGCATTCTTTTTTGTATCTTTTAAATCATATTTTGTTTTTCTTCTGGGTTCTATGTCATTTTTCCATTTTGTGTCTTTTTACATCTTGTGTCATTTTCATCTTTTGGAATCTTTTGGTATAAAACATCTTTTTCTTTTTTACCTGTTATGCCTTTGCGTCTTTTACATCATTTTTGCCTTTTTTGTGTTTTTTGCACCTTTTACATCATACAGTATTTCATATTTTGCTTCTTTTATGTTGTTTTGCATCTTATGTCAGACATTTTTACACCTTCCATGTTCTTTTTGGAGTTTTTTTTTTGCATATTTTTACATCTTCTGTGCTCTGTTTGCTTTTATGTCTTTGTGTTATGTTTTTGAGACATGTTTCACTTTTAATTGAAAAAAAAAAAAAGTCAAATGAACAAAATTAAAGAATCAGAAAATCAGACAATCTTTTTAGGTCTCAAACGTAGTTTTCTCTTTTTTGCAACTTTTCCCTTCTTTTTGGTCTTTACTGTGTTTTCATACTTTAGGTCTTTTTGAATCTTCTGTATCACTTTGCTAACCCTTTGTGTTCTGCATCTGTTATGTCCTTTTGCAGCTTTGTCCATCTTTTGCATTCTTTTGCATCTTATGCATCAATTAAAATAGTTAGGATCATATGTGCAGATAAAAGTCTGAGGGGGCGACTGACCCCCCAACCCCCACCCAGCACTGTGGTAAAAGGTCCTTAACAGGATTACAAGCTATGCCAAAACAACAGGGACTTCCATATGAGCACAGCCACAATAATTAATGACCTCCAGTATGTTCCTGGAATCGTTAGGTTATCAATTAAACTGAGGCTGCTCCACACACAAGCCAAGTGTTTTGCCTTATTTGATAGACGATAACTGCCTCTGTGTCTGCATGCAGTCTTTAGGAGAGGATCTGTCTCTTTGTTGTGTTCATGGGAATCGGCTCAAAATCGCTGCATGCTCTCATATTCAGCATCACACCTCAGTATTACTATCCCCTGGCGTCCATTTGTGAGCATCGATGTGGCTCTGCTCTGCTTGGCACTAGTATGAGTTATGGTTCCCGGAGGCCCCCCTTTAACCCTTTAACAGGCATTAATTCCTATTTTATTTATTTGACATGAACATAATAGGTCCATTGTACATGCATTATACAATATAAATACATGTTTGATGCACTACATTAAGTACTCGTAGCGAAATGTTAATTTACAATACCTGTCCATGAATTTTTTTTAACTGTGAGAAAAAAGTGCAGTGAAAGGCATAATACAATAATACAGAAGAAACACACTAGAATACAATACCTTATGTTTTGAGACTGATGCAGTGTTCTGCAAATTTTGCTGCCTCAGCGTTTGTTTTTTTTTTAAACATATTTCTACGGTACATTAAAGAGAAATTTTACCACTTTTAAATGAAGTTTCAAAGACTGTACTAGCAAATGAAAACTGAATCCATGCAAAATAAAATATGTGGCATTCTCTAAACATTTTTCCACAACTGTATGTCATTTTCATCTTTTTGTATTAGTTTATATCATTTTCTTTCTTCTTCATTTTGTGTCCATACATTGTTGTGTTTTACATCTTTCGTCCTGTCCTTTATGCTGTTTTGCATCTTTCTGTATCTTTTGTCTTTTTGCAATTTCTATATAGTTTTGGTCTTTTGCATCTTATACATCATTTTTGCATTTTTGTGCCTTTTAGTATTTTTAACATCATATATTGTCTGTAGTGTTTTTATGTCTTTTGCATCATTTTCATCTTTTTACTTATTTTTTGCATCTTTTATATTGTTCCCATCTCTTTGTGGCTGTGTGTTGTATTTCATACTTTTATCTTTATATGTAATTTAATATTTTGTGCTTTTATTGGCATCTTTCTGCATGTTTTTGCATTTTCTGTTAGGTTTGTCTCTTTGTGTCTATTTGCATGTTTTACTTCATATTTGATCATGCTTTGTCATTTTTCATCTTTTCCATCTTTTTGTGTCTTTAGTCTTTTTTGTCTTATTTTGCTTTACATTAGCTTCTTCTATGTCATTTTCATCTTTTTGCATCTTATGCTTCTTTTTCAATGTTTTGATGCAAAAACCATGAGTATATGGTAAGTGGTATTCTTCCTTCCTCTCAGCTCCCAGATGCTCCCTCTTTAAACACCAGCCTAGAATGGGGTGGTGGTGGTGATGGGGGGGGGGTTGTGGGCAGAGGGCCTGGGACTTGTGGTCAGCAGCAAATTAGAAGGGCTGCCTTAGACCTGACGCAATCCCTATGTCCTGAAGCATAGCAGGTCATTAATGAAGCCAGACGGGGCTGTGCGTGCGTGGGAGGCCCGCTGCTGTTCAGCTGTTGCAGTGGAAAGCTTTTAAGGAGAAGCAGAGGTCCTTGTCAAAGCTGCTTTATGCTATCAAAATATTTAAGAATTGAATATCCATTACTCTGCTGGCAAAGAACAACACATGAGAAAAGGCCAGATTTGTGCCTAGCCTTGTTATCGACTCACATAGGCAGTAGCAGCACTGCTAAGCTGCAGCTGTAATTTTCCTATCAGGAAATTGTTATTATCGCTTCCTATCTGGACGAACATACTTTACCAGTTTATAAGCAAATTGGATCCTGTTGAATGAGGCTGTGAGAGTCAAAGTGAACTTTGTGTAATCTTGGGAGTGGATAGTACTCCAGTACATTTACTCCTTTACATGTATTTGAGTACGTAGTGTTTTCAAATAAATGTACAAAGTACATTTCAGCAAACACATGAGTCCAGTTCCCAGAACTAACAGGCATGAAAAACAATGACCTGGATGAGTGAGAACCTTCACATACACAGACTTTGTTTGACTTCACATGACGAGGAACAACATTATGCACTGCTACCTTATCCACTAAGTAATAGAATGAGCAAATATTCCAGTAAATAAACACAATTTGAAAACCCATTCATCCATCCATTTACTGCCCCCTCATCCTGGCAAGGGTCAGGGAGGGTGCTGGAGCCTATCCCAGCTGGCTTAAGGCGAAGGCAGGGTACACCCTGGATGAGTCGCCAGTTCATCACGGAGTTGACATAAAGAGACAAGCAACCATTAAAACTCACATTCATACCTATGGGCAACTTAGAGTGACCAATTAATGTAACCCCTAGTGCATGTTTTGGTAGTGGGAGGAAGCCGGAGTACCCAGAGAGAACCCATGCAGACACGAGGAGCACATGCAAACTCCACAGAGAAAGGCCCCGTCGTCCGGTGTTGGGATAGAACCCAAAAAATTAACAAACCAAACAACAAAATTAAATCAACAAAAAGTAACCAAAGTAATTAAGTTGAAAAACAAAACAAAACAGTATAACCAATAAAATTGACCCAAAAAAAATCAACCAAATAAACAGAAGAAACAAAATGAAGAAAATAAACAACATGGCATTAGTAAATTAATAAAACTAAAGAAAATAATCAAGTAAATTAACAAAAATGAACCATATATCCAACAAAATTGACCCCCAAAAAATCTAAATAAGCAACAACTTGAGAACAAGTTACCACAATAATCAAGTAAATTAAGAAAAATGCACAATGCAACCACCAAAAGTGAGTACAAAACAGCCAAGTAAGCAACAAAATGAGCACAAATTTACAAAATAATAAACCTAAAGTTAACACAAATCCACAAAAAAGGAACACAATGAACAAAAATGGTCAAAAACATTATGTGCTGTGACAGTGAACAGTAATGAGTGAAATAAACAAAAATGAACAAAATTATCAATTAGCTTAACAAATATGAACAAAATACCAACTTAGTATTGGACCAAAATTGGCAAAATCAAGAAATTGGGGAAAATGAAAAAAAATGAACAATATAGACAACACAGTGAATAAAAATGCACAAAAAATTAATTAGGGTTAGGGTATAACCAACAAGCAATGAATTAGCAAAAAATGGACAAAATAACCAGCAAAATTGGACAAAAATGAACAAACCAGCCACAAAATGAGCAAGAATGATCAAAATCAAAATAAACATTAACAAACAAAACAACCAACAAATTCCTTCCTCTGAATCTGTCACTGTACTGATGATGATGATTAATGTGCACTTCACCTGAGGGATAAAGAACATATTCAAATGTGTAATAAGTTCTACATTGTGAAGCTACTCCCTTCTTAAGTACAGTAGTTTTTAATGAGATACAGTTTCTCTTACTGAAGTACTTTTTTTCAGGAGTACTTCTACTTGAGTTATTACAATTATAAAGTAACTATACTTTTCTCTGAGTAGTGTCTCTATTTATCTCACCCACCACTGCTTCTGACAAAGCAGGACAAAGTGGAAACAGGAATCCCCTGTAAGTCCACCCATTTTAACGGACAAGAGGGAGACTTTGGTTTTATTGCACAGAGGAGTGAGTGTGGTCTAAATTTAGCTGGTTCCAGACCAGCAGACCTTTGGAACGTGGAATCCTGAAAACCCTGGGGTCAGACATATCAGTCCAAAATACAGTGAGGTTCCTTTACAACTAAACACAGCATTCAGAATAGGAAAGAGTTTGGTTTCTCACTGTATGCTCACTAAAGGCACCACACAATAATCTGCAAATGTCATCCATTTCTCTCCACTACCCTCAAAACCTAATACATCCTTGCCTCCATTTTAAAGATAGATGTTTTTTGCCTGTTTTTGCTCTCTGTAGATGGTTCCGTGGTGCGACCGCAGAACAGTTTGCAGCTGGACTCCGACCTATTTCTGAGCTGATGTCGACAAAGCCAAAGCCCAAAAGCAAGCTGGGAAAGCCAGGCGACCAGACCACATTCCAACAGGCTCGGCTGGTTCCAGGAATACAACTGCATAGTGTTGTCCTCAATTTATGTGCGTTTAATTCAGCCAGCTATGCATAACGGCAAAGTACAAAGAATGGGACAGAATTTGCCTGCCTGCACATGATAAACAGAGATAATATTGGTCATGCTGCCCTGGAGTTTAATTTTTTAGCGTTAGCAAGATTTGGGATCGTGAAACAACCTTTGACTATAGTTTTTTTTTTTTTTTTCATTCTTTGGTCTTTTACTGATATATCAAACAGAAGAAAGTAGAACTCTGCTTTGCCATCCAGTTGGATTTAAGCTGATTCCAGACGTTTTTTTTTTCATAGTTCTACTGAACAGACCATGAATCTTCAGGAAAAGCTCTCAGGCCTAAAAGGTCTGGTCTCCCACTCCCACAGTAAGCGTCGTCATAAAGGCGACCTCACCGTGGACATGATCAGCCCTCCTCTGGGTGATTTCCGCCACACTATGCACGTGGGCCGTGGAGGTGACGTGTTTGGGGACACCTCCTTCCTCAGCAATCATGGCGGGACAGGCAACGGAAACAACGGAAACAACGGGGAAACAGATTCCATTTCAACTCCTGATAACAAGATTGGAGCTTTCTTCTCTAGGACCCTCCGTCAAATCAGGAGGAGCTCAGACAATCGACCCAGAGATGGAGCCAAGGATCTGTCGCCACCGCCTCCGGCCATCTCTCCCATCATCAAGAATGCCATCTCCCTCCCCAGGCTGGATGTGGATTTGCCAAATGGGAGTCCAACCAGTAAAGTGCTGTTTCCGAGTTCTCAAAACACGCCAGAGGACAAGAAGAGCTGTTATGGTTAGTACGATAACATAAAAACTGTTTTTATCACACGCGTAGTTTTACTCTACAAGCTTGTTAATCTTGTTGTAGAAGCAGCAGAATTCAACATGCTGGTTCAACTGCGAATATGAAAGGTCGGCCAATAGTTATTAAGCCTCAGCAAGGTGCAAAATTGCTATTTCAAAAATATTTTTGCAATGTTGGCAGATAATTGACTTGTATTCATTGTAGACAGTATGAACATGACATATTCCATTTTGTGTCTATTCAACTTCTTGTAGTTTTAAAACATAGTCATTCCTCAATTCTGGGCCTGCGTCACATTCAAAAAAGGATCAGCCAAAGGCAAATTTAGGGCCAAAATTTAAAATATCTGGACATTACCAAAGGATCAGTTCCATGTCTGAGTCTCAGAAAGACATGGCAAGGGACCAAGATGAACAAACCATCTGCATGGAATATAGTCATTGTGGATTAAAGGTCCTAAACTGTGGTAATCCGCCTTTATTGTGTTTTGAGGTTTATCTAATCTCTGTGATATAAAAGAAAAGCTGTGAAAATATGGTCCATAAAGACAGTTCTGATGGAACAAGATAGACAACAGGAAAAACAGGCTATTTTTCATTTTGGTGATTTGTGACATCAGAAGTCATAACCAACCATATTCAAGTTAAAGTACATTAGCCCCGCCCCCATGAGCAACGGCCAGTATGCTTGACCTTTTTTTTTTTTTTCAGAAAATTGACCAAGAACATTACGTTGTGTTTACAGCAGCGTCACCCCACGTCACCCTCACCTCACGCTAACCGGTTGTTCAACTCATCAGAGGGTTTTATGACAAAAATGTTTATGGCAACACGTCACAGTGAAATTAAGAATACATGTGTGCCAGAGTTGTAAAGAGATTCTTTGAAATCCAAGGAAAATCAAATTCACACATTATTTTTCAACAGCCTTACAGAAATCTGTAAACACGTATAAGGTTGCAGATATAAATTTAAGTGTTAGTGTATTGGGTCATGATCATGGTCGTTATCCCTTGGACCAGACTTGACACAGAGGGTTTGGAGAATTTTCCCATAATTCTGTTTGAATCACCAGCAAGATGGAGGCAGAGGCAAACCACCCCAAATAAAGCAGTGGTTCCACCAAACAAACAGCTGCTGACGGCATGGGGAATTCTCTCGAAAACAAAGTTGTCGCGTTTGTTTTTAGTGCCACTGACGACCTCTGATGTAAGAGGTATCGAAGGGTTGTCCCATTTCTTAGGTGAACATTTCAACCCCTTCCCTTGCATCTCTGTTTCAAGGGGTAGTGATCAGGGATAGATGTGAAAATTAGAAATGGGATTGGGCCTAATTTCTGCATCAGTCTATTGAACTCTGTTTTGTGATTAGTATAAAAGAATATGTTCAGTGGAAAGTTCTCAACATCCTCACATCATCTGTTTTTGCTCAGTCACTGTAGGATTACGGGAAAGCACACCACCAAATCCCAAAATTACTCCTTAGATCAGGCATAGAATTTTGCTTACAAATTAAACGGTACTGCTGCTAATCAACATGAAGCACAAGGTCAAATGAGTTAAGAGAAGTGGCAGCCATGTGCGGCGCTGTACAAATCCATCCATCAGTTCTCGTCAACAGATTTGCCCCAGATGTCCTTGTGAATCACCTTGGCTCATAATCACACTGATAACATATGCTCACAGCAGATCCAGACGCTGTCGGCAGCGCGTTGTCTGAGAGACTGTTTGAATGACTCACATTAACACCACACTGCACTCATGCTGTCTGACCTCCCTCCCCACAGTGTGTTTGTGTCTGTAGGGTTTCACTAATCTAAGTCATAGGGGTAAAACAGCTTGGTCAGCATCAGGTCTACGAAAAGGGACTGTTTCTTTTTTATTTTTCATTTTTGTTCATGTTGTCGCTTTGTTTTCTTTTTCTTGATTATTTTCCTCCTCCTCTTCCTGATCTTGCTCATTTAACTTTTCATTCACTTCCTTGAGTTTTTGATTGTTTTTTGCTTATTTTGCTCATTTTGTTATTTAGCTCACTTTTATTTTGTTAATTTTTCTGAAGTTTCAGTTAGCTTTTACTCTTTTTGTTGCATATTGTGCCCATTTCTTATTTCTTTCATTTTCCTGATTATTTTCTCCTCTTCCTCATGTTACTCATTTTGTTTCTTTGTTGTTTTAATATTTAATTCACTTCTTTGGTTAGTCAGTTTTTTTTGCCCCCATCATTTCCTTATGCAGAAAAAGCACAAATTAATACAGTACATGAATAATTGACCAGAAATACAGTAAATTACATGTGATGTTTGATATTTAATGCCAGGCAGTGTTTAAAGCATTAAACACTGCCTTTTTAAAACTTAAAAAAAATATTCACTGTTGAACAGTTGTATTATTAGGAAATGGGTCTGTTCACTTTCTTGCCAGGAGGATGACTGTTATGTATGTTCTATTAATATGAACTGACGCTGTGGCCAAATAACACTTAGCTGAGCTCAGGGGGAAACTGCAACACTGTCAGCCTCCAACAGAAAACCACAACTTCCCATTTTTTTATCCAAACAATATACACTGTATGGTGTTGCCTATTGAGCTTTAGAAATGCAGGCAGATACAACCAGTTCATGTGGATAATTGTCATGATAAATGTCAAATTATTGTTTTATTCAATTTTAATATTTGGTCTTGAGTGAAAGTTGAAGAAACCGGGTGATCAGTTGTGGTTAATTTAATAGTAAAAGATGAAAATGGTGTAAAATGAGGGAAAAATATGACAAATGAGGAAAATAACATGAAAGATACAGCAAAATGAAAAGTATATTTCCTGTAATTTTGTGGGTTTTTTAAAACATAAAATCAGCCCAGAGTTGTACAAATACAAAAATCATGTAAAATATGCAAAACAATGCAGAAGCAGCAAAAAGATGAAAATGGCATAAAAATGCAAAATGATGAAATCAGTACAAAACAATGTGAAACATGCAAAAAGATAACAAAAGACAAACAATCCCCCCCCCCCACGCACACACACACACACACAAATCAACACCTTATTATGGTGGAGGGGTTTGAGTACCTGAGTGATCCTAGTAGCTATGTTGTAAACTGGTCCTAGGTGACAGGTCAGACTAGAGCGATTCAGAAGACCCTTATGACTATGATTTCCTGTGGGCCCACCACCTGCAGGAAGGGTCATAAGGGTCTGGAGCTGTGTGGTTTAGGTGGCAGCTAAGGGCCTTGGTGGTCCAATCCCTGTTTACCAAAACTAGCTCCAACTGTGAGGAGACCCTGGAGCAGATCCAGGACACGCTGGAGGGACTATGTCTCTCGGCTGGCCTTGGAACACCTGAGGGTCCCCCCAGAGAAGCTGGAGGAAGTGGCTGGGGAGATGACTGAGTTTTTGTAATCCTTAAAATATGATCAGTAGATAATATCTGTGGGAGGCAGATGACTCGCTGGTTAAACAGCAAAACATTATAAACTTGGTTTACTGATTTGTTGCCACTACTCATAGATGTTTCATATTGGTGTGTACTGCCCCCTGCAGGAATTGTTGCCTTCCATGAAGGAAAAATGTCTCTAGATCCACCTGGTAATTTGAAGTGTCACTTTTCTGTGTTTTGGGGAATCATTGATAGATCAGTTAATGTCATCTCTGCATGGGTTTATGAAGAGAACAAAGAAATGAACAAAGTAAGCAATAAAATGAGGAAAAAAATTAACAAAAAAATTAAATAATCCACCAATGAACAGGAATAAAAAACAATGAGCAAGTGACTAGGAAAATGAACAAAATGAGCGACAAAATGAGAATAATTGAGAAAATAACAGAAATGAAAAAATAATGAACAAAATGAACTAATTTGAATGGAATCTTGAACAAAATGAAATCAAATGAATCAAACAATCCACTAAATGAGCAACACTGAAAAAATTATAAAAGTAACAAAAAAATGAACCAAATAAGTTAAAAGATCATCAACAATTAACAAAATAATCAACAATAATAATCAAATAAATGACAAGTGAGCAAAAATAAATTAGAATGAACAGATGGAAAGATAAAAAATTAGGAATAATCAAGAAAATGAACAAAAAATATTATAGAATAAAGAATAAGCAGCAAACAAAATAATCCATATATAAATTGAAACATGCAAAAAAACATTATTAATAAAATCTAAGCTGAACAACAAAATGCACTGAACAAAAAAGGAAGTGTAGCTCAAAATAAACAAAATAATTATCACAGTGAGCAGAAATGACCAAAAACTGAACCAAATAAAAAAGGAAATGAATAGAAAATAAACAAAGAAATACAGCAAAAGAGGGAAAAATTAACCAAATAATTAACTAGAAAAAAAAATTCTGCCAAATTAAAAACACTGAAAAAATAGTCAAGGAAGAGAACAAAGCAGAAAAAAATAACAAACATAATCAAGGAAATGAACAATAATTAACACAATAATAAATAAAATCAACAAAACTGAAGAAACAACTAAGAAAATGTACATAATTATCCACTGTTTATGATTCAGTTCTGATTTCTGATTCCCGTGTCTCCGTCTCAGGTCTGGATTCCGGTTTCGTCACTCTTCCTCGTCTTTCCCGCTCAGAGCGTCAGCAGCCATCCATCTCCATCTCCTCGTCCTGCTCCCCAAACATCCACCGCGGCTCGCTGACCGATCCCACCGACGCTATCTTATCCACCCGCTCCACTTCCACCGTGACCTCCGACCCTGCCAAAAGCACCGCCTACTCCGACTCCCTCCCCTCACTCGCCTCCCTGGATACCTTCACCCTCGACCTCGGCCCGTCCCTTATGAGCGAGGTGTTCGGCCTCATTGATGGCCATGTGGAAGAACACGCCCATGCCTGGGAGGGGGAAGAGGTGGGGTCAGCGTGTGGGTTCACCAATGAGGGATCAGAGATGGACTCAGCGACTATTTCGTATGTGGATTCGCTGCTTAGGGAAGATTGTGGGAGCGGCAAGAGCCCACATGGTCCTGAATGGGAGGAGGAGGAAGAGGGTGTCACGGAAGTGAACGAAAGAGGGTTTCCGGTGAAAAGTGCAGTTCCTGATGTGGTGATCGGGTCTCCAGAGAGGGCGAAGTTGGGGATTGGGATGGAGAGCGAGCGGTTCCAGAGTGCTACCGATGTTCTTGCTCGCCACTACGGGGTCAGCGGCATCCTAAGGGGACAGAACAAGATGGACACTGTGGATTCTGACCTGATGTTCATCAGTCAGACCGAGAAGAAAATGTCCTACAGTTACATGGATGATGAGGATGAAATCAAAGTCTGAGTTTTTGACACTAAGGAAGAGCTTTATCCAATGTATGATTCCTCACTAATTCCAATCAAGCCAATAACCATGAACGCTTGAATCCACTGTTTTCATAGTCAGCTGGATTTAAGGATTATGGATTCCTCACTTAATGCAATGACTGATTATTTTGATGCAAACATGTTTCTGAATGTATCTAATGGCATTTTCCACTGAATGATACTGGCTGAGCTGATAATTTGGATTTTTGGATTTGCTACCAGACAAACTTTATGGATATCAACTGTTTTTTTGGTATCACTTAGTAAGTTTCAATGTAACCTGCAACACGCTATAGACTACTGAGTGGTGAGAGAATCATTACTGTAACAATGTGATGAGAGTGAACCAAGGGGCAAGTTAAAAATGAAAGTGAGCAGAAGTAGCTTACACTATACTATGAGATGGACTAGAATGCTGTGTAGTGTCCATCATTAGCTGATGTCCACACAAATACCCACATTTGAACCAAAGTTTCAGCTAAACCTTCCAAGGTGTGTGGTTTTCCTTCTGTCGACTGGACTGGAAATTTGGTTTGAAGACGTT
>JAQQAE010013142.1:0-12872 GCA_029823295.1 Pseudamia nigra | reverse complement strand
GATTGATGAGATTTCGGCCTTGAATTGTGAAGCGCCTAGAGATAATCGGCGATTATGATTGGCGCTATACAAATAAATATTGATTGATTGAATCACACTCGAAGTAGCAGCACAGAATTATTTAAAGTGCCCATGTCATGCTCATTTGCAGCAATTTAATTTCAATCTTGGGTCTCTCTCGATTAGGTCTGTACCCATCATAACTCAAAAAGATTGTAATTATTTCAGAATGAACACACAAGGTTACAAGCAGGGAGTACTCTTCCTGAAATGAGTGGATTTGTTTTATTTGGAGTTTCCAGGCGAGGGGAGTTTCGCTCAGTAGTTCTCTTTTACAAACAATAGAAGTCTGGTGGAGGCTGATGTCAAACACAAACTTGTGTGACTCCAAGTTTCGAAGTGCTTTAAGATTGAAATGAATAGTGAAGAAATGTTGCTATTACTAATTTAGTGGTGTTGCAGAGTCGTGTGGCTGGAGATGCATGTGCCACACTCCAGCTGCCGAGCTGTGTGTGCCCCACTTGGGCTGCTGACCACATGACACCGAGCTGTGTGGCTGCTGAGCCATGTGTGCCCTAGTCAGGATGCCGAGCCATGTGGGGCCAAAAGGGGTTACTGAAGGTCGAGGCAAATCGGAGAAATATCCCAGATACTGCAGTGCAGCTAGCAGGATACACCATCCACTGGATTAACCGCACTTGTGACTGGTAAGAGCAAAGCAGGTGGACTGTGCATGTATCTTAATGACTACTGCTCACAGAGCCACACTGTTCCACGACAGACGCTTTTCTATTCATCTTGATACTTGGACTATCACCTGCTGGATTTGTTATTGTAACCCATGCATTTAACTGCTATGGCTGTTTACGGAAACTAACGCTAGCCTAGCCATTAGCCATCGCTACAGTGAGAATGACACTCTAGGGAAGTCTGGCTCACTATAATGTGAAGGTGAAAAAAAAAACATCTTGCAGCTGAGCATTTACAAGACTTGTGAGACATGATTTGTTTACTAAAGGATGTCCAGGAGATAGGTGGACTTTGTGCTTTGCACTTTCTGGTATGTTTAAGATGACAACGCCCTTTGCAAAATGGCACAAAAGTCAGAAAAAACTGGAAAAGCATGTCATGGGCACTTTAAGTTATCTTATTTTAATTATTCATGCCTCTACTCCCATATTAGATTCAGGCCTGACCCTAGTTATCAATTATGACTCCATTTTTAGTGATCTCAACAAGCACAATTTGACTATGATTTTACTATAATACAACCAGACTAGTACATACATTATGCAACTCTTCATATTAATTAGGTCACGGCATATTTTTTTCCAATTTTATTAGAATTATAATTCATAACAATAGCCTACGCTAAATTGTGTAAACTTCTAACACTGCATTCTTGTCAAAAAGGAAAGTTTTTAAATCTAGTCATAAAAAAAATTCTGATCAATCAGTTCATCATTCAAGATCATAGCAGAGTAATGTGCTGAACTAGACAAGCTCAACCCTGTCCTGAACTGAATCCACCTTAAAAGGTGGATTGACAATCTGTTGTTGAAAATGGTACCCAAAATGAAAAACAGGGACTCAGTTGCCATGGCAACAGTTTCCTTAGGCTTATTCAAACATGCTTGGTTGAAGTAAAGGAAAAGAGGGTCAGGCCAAGGGTGAGAGAGAACACAAAAGCACACTAGAAAGTGGTCTGAAGGCATGAACAGAAAAACAAGGCAACCTAGAACTCTGGCTCCAGGCTCATGTGTGGGGGTTGACACCATTACCACTCAGGTATCCAAGAATTAGGGACATCTACAATACATAACTCGAAACTGTTGTCTACACAACTGGGTCAGGTTTTAACTGACTTTATGTCAATAAATTAAGCTATAAATCCATTATTTACAGTGAAACAAAACATAAAAAGTTTGTAATGCATAGAAGACAAAGGAATACAATGATCCCCTCTGCTTTCACAAGCATTAATGCTGTTTAATTAATTTAATTTAACTTTTATTCATACAGATAGCCCCACTGAGACATGGAGTCTCAGTTACAAGAGAGACCTGTTTTGGACAGACATAAATAACATTTAGTTACGGACATACAGATACAACAATATGGTACATACAGTTCCATATGAAAGCAGTATGAATGACAACAGGACATGGATGGACCTTATTCTAACCCTGCCCATTTGCTCTGCAGTGAACACCAGCTAGCATTATTGTTACATAAGATGATTTGCAAAATTATATCATTTACTACATCAAAAGTCTATAACATAAATGAAAAATAGTCCAGTATTATCTAAATATATTTGATTTTAGTATTTTACATGTAGCTAGTGTGTTTGCTTGCAACTTAGTGTAACAGCTTTCCATTCATATGTGCATTTTTCTTATGAATAACAGATCTTTGGCATCTGCCACTGCAATCTGTTTTTTATAGATGTTTCCCATCTGCTGTTGACCATTATTTGCAGGAACAATATTTTATTTGCCATCCACCATGTTTTTGTTTTCTTCAATTTCCTCAGTATCCTCAAATCAATAAAAACTTATTTTCCATGTTGACAAAGGCCTTTACCCAATTCTCTTACTTGATATGAAATCTAAATCCATAATATGACACTTCAGCTATAAAGGGAGGAAGTTGCTAACAGTGTTCACGAAAAATAGATGCCCTTTGATAAGACAGTGCTATGACGTTCCCATAAGATGATTCTAAACAGCTAGTAAACACCCTTTAGTTAGAGATACACTTACAGGATTCAGACCATCAAACACATTTCAATACTACATTTAAGAAAACATGAGTAATCACAAAATGCAGTTTTAAAGGGAAGGTTTTTATTTTTAAGGGGAAAAAAGCTAAACCCACAAGGTCCTATGTGAAGAAAGTGCTTGCCTCCCCTCCCTGTTAAAACATAAATTAACTGTGGTTCACCACATCTTTGAAAAGCTGACTTCAATTTCTCTAGCCACACCCAGGCCTGATTACAGCCACACCTGTTCTCAATCAAGAAGTCACTTACATAGGACCTGTCTCACAAAGTGAAGTAGACCTAATGATCCTCAAAATCTAGACATCATTCTGCAATCCAAAGAAATTCAGGAACAAATGAGAAACCAAGTAATGGAGATCTATCAGTCTGGAAAAGGTTATAAAGCCATTTCTAAAGCTTTGGGACTCCAGAGAACCACAGTGAGAGACATTATCCACAAATGGTGAAAACATGGAAAAGTGGTGAACCTTCCCAGAAGTGGCCGGCCCATTGTAATTATCCCAAGAGATCACAAAAGACCCCACAACAACATCCAAAGAACTGCAGGCCTCAGTTAAGAACAGCTTTCAGTCTCAGTTTTGCCAGAAAACATCCTGATGATCTTCAAGACTTGTGGGAAAATACTCTGTGGACTCATGAAACAAAAGTTGAACATTTTGCAAGGTGTGTGTCACATTACATCTGGTGTAAAAGTGACACATCATTTCAAAAAAGGATCATCATACTAACAGTAAAGTATGGTGGTGGTATGTGATGGTCTGGGGCTGTTTTGCTGCTTCAGGACATGGAAGACTTGCTGTGGTAAATGGAACCATTAACACTGCTTCTACCAAAAAATCCTGAAGGAGAAGGTCCAGCCATTTGTTCATGACCTCAAGCTGAAGAGAATTTGGGTTCTGCAGCAGGACAGTGATCCAAAACACACCAGCAAGTCCATCTCTGAATAGATCAAGAAAAAAAAAATGAAGACATTGAGGTGGCCTTAGTCAAAGTCCTGACCTGAATCTGGTTGAGATGCTGTGGCATGACTTTAAAAATGTGGTTCATGCTAGAAAACCCTGCAATATGGCTGAATTAAAATAATTCTGCAATGATGAGTGGGACAAAATTCTTTCACAGCGTCTGTAAAAGACTCATTGCCGGTTATCACAACCGCTTGATTACAGGTGTTGCTGCTAAAGGTGGACCAACCAGTCCAACCAACCAGGTTTAGGGCACAAGCACTATTTCACATGGCCATGTAGTTTTTTCCCTTATAAATTAAAACCTTCATTTAAAAACTGCATTTTGTGTTTACTGGTATTTCCTTACATTTATTACTTAAATTTGTTTGATGATCTCAAACATTTAAGTGTGACAAATATACAACAAAGTAAGAAATCAGGAACACTTTTTCACAGCACTGTATGAGTTCACAACAGTGTAATGTTCTGACTTTCTTGTTATTAAATAAAATTAATGTTTAGTTTTAGGTAGTGCTGTACAATGAATCAAATCACAGTCATAACTTCATTACAGCCTGTACAATAATCTAATTGCAAAAGTCTGAAACATAAAGATCCACACAGGTCCATGTTAAGTGGATTCAAGGTGATCTAAAGTTTGATTCATTTTCATTATCATTTTGTTACTTTTTGATCATTTTTGTTTACTTTGTCAATACTTGTATTTACATTTTGGTCATTTAAAAACTTGTGCAAATCTTGTGGTAGTGTCAAAACTCTACAATGTAAAATACATTTTCCTATTCTTTGTATGCAGCCTTGAAAGGAAAAATAGATATAACTTATTAAGTTCAGTCACTGGACATTTACTAGTCATGTAATTTAAATCCATAGCCTTTGTCCTTGTTAGAGAGAGACCACAGCAACATTACTATGGATTTGAGCTGGGTTTTGAATATGAAATTGATGTGGGTCTCATTTGAATCCAACACACGATTTTATATTTCTAATGCTCAATATTTACAGAATTAAATAGTTTTCTTCATTGTTTTTAACTTCATTCAATCATTAGCAATGTTGGCATAAAATGTAAAGTGAATTTGAAGTCAAATTCAAGTGAAAAAGAGAATTTTGATTACATGTATTTCCATAAATTGATTTAGAGCACATAAACTCAGCTGTGCAATGTCAGCAGAAGGTGGCCCTGCAGGCTACATTACATCTGGTTCTAATAAACAGACTAGACGACGCAAACTACCCTATTGCTTATTTCCATCAATAATGTTTTTCTCAGCTATGAAATAGGAATAATTTTCTCTCCTCATTAATTTCAGACTCAACCACCAAACGTGTTTATCAGAATATTCTAGATGACGCTGATCAGTCAGAATAATGACCTAACTGTAGATGATATTGGTTTGGGGTAAGTCTGGATGTAGTGAATGTCAGTAATGACACACTTGTTTCACACTTAATCAGTGTTTTTTTTTTTTTTTGTCTGTAGGTTGGATTCAATTGCAACTCAGTAGTTTCCTCACACTCATCTAAGGTCAGAAGGACTCTGATTATGCTACTGTGCAGCTGAGAATAATGAATATACATGAAAGTGGGGCCATGATAATGGTGTGAATGGTATTAATATGGATTGCTCAATCAGATGTGTGTAGTGATGGGGTTATTGAATTTAATCTAGTGATTAATCTGTTTTGGCAGTGAAAGAGTCCTCATGGAAATGGGAAGGTCTTGACCTTTCTTTGTGCATCTGATTAATGTCAACCTCATTTTATCAGAAGTTTGTGACTGCATGTTTTGTGTAGAAATGAGCAAAAGTGTATGTTTGGGTGTGGAAGTCAAAACAGAAATCAAATGTATATGCAAATAAACATTAAGTATTATATGGGTTGGTTGATCTGATAACATGGCATTATCATGATTTTTGTCATCTTATGTTAATTTAGGCCATGGGTGTCCAATCATTGCCACAACGGGCCGAGACAGTGCACTTTTTCTTTCCAACCAGTCTCTTGAGCAGGTAATTTCACTGAATTCCTTCCCAATGATTGCACTTCAGTGAAAACACCTCCTTTAGTGAGTGGCTGGAAAGAAAACCTGCAGTGTCTCGGCCTTTTGTGGCAATGATTGCACACCCCTGATTTAGGCACTGATAATTTGATGTAATTTCAATTATTGTACTTTAATTGTACTGTATTTACTGATTCTGATTCCATTATTGATACTGCTTATTGATTCAATTCCTTAATGATCCTCTTATTGATTCTCATTGGATGAAGACAAGTATAAAAAGGCTTTTACCATTACATTTTGTCTTTGTGACATGTTTCAGCTCTGAGAATATATTTTGCTTTTCAATGCCATACCAACCCCTGATCAGTTCTTTTGCTAAACTGTTTCTGTTGGGGATTTGTATTTTGTGTTGAGAATCATTATCATGTCTCTACAGAAAATTAACAAGTGACAATAATTTACAACTAATCACATTTGTCAGAACTAAAACAGACAACTTTAACATTTCATAACATATGAGGAATCTTACCAATAGTCATGGTCATCTACTGTAGAAAACCACAAACCTAGTCACTGCTCATTGTCATTCACTTACTCTCTCTTCAGTCATTCTATTGTTTCTGCCTCAGTCAAAGCAGTAGTTAGTGCACAGTATTATCTACTGCAGCTTCTGAGCCGGTCTGACTCTGGTAGTCATTATCTACATTTAATGAATGGAAACTGAGGTTATTTGTATAGCGAAAGGAAATTCACACATCCAATCAAAGCACTAAATAACACAGTAGACAGAATCTGGAGGAGTGTTGCCTATTGTGATGGATGCTGTGCTAATGTTAGCTGTGGTACTGCTGCCTTATAGGTTGTCAAATACGTGGCATTGTGTGCTGCATGAAATTACATGCTGAGTATATAAAGTTATTTCCTCCCGTACATGAAATCACAGCTTTGCAAGTATTGCAGGAGGCCCTGCTATCGTTTTTATGACTAAAATTAACCACACTCTTTAGTACTTCTGCCTGGCAACATGTTGTGAACAAAGCAGCACTGCGTGCGTGTGACATCATGACACATTTTTAAGGAAAAAAAACACATGGCCCTGTGTGGAAAAATCCTTGCCTCAAAACATAAATTAAACCTGGTTTAACACATCTTTGGAAAGCTGACTTCAATTTCTCTAGCCACACCCAGGCCTGATTACTGCCACCCCTGTTCTCAATCAAGAAATCACTTAAGTAGTGACTTGTCTGACAAAGTGAAGTAGACCCAATGAACCTCAAAATCGAGACATCATGCTGCCATCCAAAAAAGTTCAGGAACAAATGAGAAACATAGTAATTGAGATCTGTCAGTCTGGAAAAGGTTATAAAGCCATTTCTTAAGCTTTGGGACTCCAGTGAGAGACATTATCCACAAATGGTGAAAACATGGAACAGTGGTGAACCTTCATAGGAGTGGCCAGCCTACCATAATTACTCCAAGAGATCACAAAAGACCCCACAACAACATCCAAAGAACTGCAGGCCTCACTTGCCTCAGTTAAGGTCAGTCTTCATAACTCCACCAAAGAAAGAGACTGGGAACAAATGTCCTGCATGACAGAGTTCCACGATGAGAACTATTGCTGACCAAAAAGAACATAAAGGCTTATCTCGGTTTTGCTTGGAAATCTCTTCATGATCCTTAAGACTTTTTGGAAAATACTCTGTGGACTGATGAGGCAAAAGTTGAACTTTTTGGAAGGTGTGTGTCCAGTTACATCTTTTGTAAAAGTAACACAGCATTTCAGAAAAGAAGCATCATACCAGCAGTAAAATTTGGTGGTGGTAGTATGATGATCTGGGGCTGTTTTACTGCTTCAGGACCTGGAAGACTTGGTGTGGTAAAAGGAACCATGAATGCTTCTGTCTACCAAAAAATCCTAAAGGAGAATGTGTGGACATCTGTTCATGATCTCAAGCTGAAGCACACTGCATTTTGTCTTCACTTGTTTTTTCTTAAGTTTATAATTTCAATTTGCCTGATGATCTGGAAAATTTAAGTGTGACAAATATACAAAAAAGTAAGAAATCAGGAAGGGGTTTAAACGCTTTTTTCAGAGCACTGTAGGTGATGAATTGAGAAAGACAGTTTTGATGACATGGAGCAGAATCACATATTGAAGTGAGAGAAATGCTGCTCTAATAGTGATTTTACAATGTTTTACTGACTGAGGGCACATTTACACCAGGATAGACCAGGGGACTCTGGTTTAATTGGGCGGGTAATGTCACACCTTCATTTGGTTTGGCTCATGTTCACACCGCACCATACTCAAATGGACCAAACCACCTGGGCAACATCACGCAGTTTCAACAACCACTCATCTAGGGTGGTATTGTATGAAACAATCACTCAGCAAGCAGAAAAAACACAAGGAAGAAGAAAACCTAGCTCATTGATTGGTCAGAACTAAACATGGAAATCCATCCCCTTCCGACAGCTTGTTCACCAGCAATAACAAGGATTTATAGCTGTTGTATGCATATGTTGCATTTGCTGCCCAGTATGAGCAGCGGACGAAGCAGCGAGCTATCCAACATTTTACTGTGTGTAATCACAGCAGCACATTGTAGTCGCTCACTTTCATTCACCTTCGTCCTCGATAGCGGTGTACAGTGGTAGTCTGGCTGATGAATGCTCCTGGTAACAAAAAATCCGGGTAATGAAGGAAAAAAGTGGCCAAAATTTTGTTCAGGAAAAATTTGCTTAACGCAAGAAGATAGACCTGGAAGTGATCCGGGTGAACTATCTCCTACCCGGATGTAAACAGTCAACACAATAACATGTGAAAACTCTGGCAGGATGTAATAGGCTGAATGCTAACCAATGTCCCTGCTACAGAGCTGCTCCTTAATAGTACTGTGGCCGTGCTGTTTACAAACACTTTCCTGGTGCTTCATGCCTTACTGTCTCCTCTGTATCTCCACGGGAATCTCCGGTTTCTTCCCTTAATTCCAGTTAGCACGTCCATTTCCCATGATCTTGGACAATAAACATGGTTCAAACCTCCATTTAAACAGGCGATTCAAATCATGCTTACCATCCGAAATCATCAGAAATGGACGTGGTAACGAGGCTACAGCAGGAATTTAGGGAAGAAACTGGAGTTTCTCCATTTGGAGAGAGCTGAGACCTAGCAGTTGCTCCTGAGTGTAGACAATGAAGGAGTCTCCCAAGGCAGAATCAAAAGTCCTGAAAATAGAGCAAGAAATAGCGCGACAGTCCTCCTGCAGCCTTCCTCATCCTCCGGCATGGTCTGCGTGTGTCAGCATGTGTAACCGGCACCCGGCGGCTACTAACGCAGGTTAGCAGCTGCTGGGTGCAAGAGGCGAGCTAACATTGCTAGCCTCCTGCAGTCCTCCTCATCTTCCAGTGTGTGTGAGACAGGCTGTGTGTCTGACACACACATTGTTTGTGTTAGCCGGTTTACCGCTAACACATGCAGCCTCCAGGTGCCGGTTACACATGCAGCCGATAAGCCTCTGGCTAGCCTCCAGCTGTAAATCATTTTTAGACCTAATTTCATGCATTCCATTTCAGATTATTAACATAACTCCCTTTGCAAATAATAATAATGAATAAATGTGCATGCACGGGTGTGTAATACAATATATGTTTATATGGGAGTTTTTGTGGGTCCAGAATGGATTAATTGGTTTTACATATATTCCTACGGGAAAACGGGCACCGGCTATTGACTGTTTTGCCCAATGAACTTGACGCCAGAACAGATTAAATTCGTTAGCCGGAGTACTGCTGTATTTGTCTCATGTACGGTACAACTTGTTGGATAGCTCACTGCAGAGAGTGAGAGGCTATCACCTGTGGCTATGTTTACACAGATGCCAAGTGAGGTATTGCAGGGGTATAAAAGTTTTAAGATCACGTGTATGTCTGGAAATCACACAAGAGAAAAGCAGTCGCATTCCTCATAAATAAATGCACTGGGCTCTACAACCAAGACCCCCACTTTTCAAGCAGATCAGAGTTCACTTGTGTGGTTTGCACCAGTGTGTGAGTGAGCGTTCACACCACCCCAAATGAACCGTGTCTGTGTAAGCGGACCTGGGTTAGTTTAATGTGGTGTTAATGCACCTGTAAAAATCACATTATATATTACCAAATTATATCAAAGAGCATGGAATAATATGAGTCAATGCAACATGAACTATCCAATAGAACTGTAGTGTAGCTGCCATTAGCGGTAGTGCTCATATGTTTAACTTGTTATTTAATATTTACTTAAAAATCACATTGATAGATAAGAGGGAACTTAAATTTTTGTTCTGCATGTCCACATTGTTCTCAGAGGATAAGTTTGATTGGTATACTTGACTTTGATCCTTTGAGGAAGCAAAGCTTCAAGACCTTGGGTAAGACTATATAAAGGACGAATCACAAGTATAAGTCATTGTGTAAGTCGTGTTCACTAGTGACAAGTCATAGGAAGTTTGCCCAGACAGTAAAGGGGTTTGTCCTTAAACGGACAGTTTCTAAAGTCATCTTTACTCCTCTTGAGTTAATACGGCCAATGAGGTTCGAATTTGTTGATTTTCTCTGTCATGTGTGTTTTATGTATTAGTTTTATGTGCATTTCTACTTCATTGTAAGTTCCTCATCATCCGTCAGCTAAATAAATTTGTATTTCTTTTTCTTAGTTCTGACAGCATTGTTGATGGCATTGTTGGATGACATTGTTGACATTGTTGAAGACATACAGTAGTTGAAGATATAATTGAAACAGGATACAAGATACATGTTATCACATGTTGAAGACTCTGTCTGATAATAAATTAGAACCAAAATTAAATTAAAACCAAAGAACGCTTTGGAGCCTTGATTGAACCCGAGAGGAGTAACACCTAGCATACACTCTGCAGCTCGGCTGATTGGTGAATATCAGCTGAACCTGCCTGGACAAATGTCCTGAAAAATGCATGGGTCATTCTAAAAAGTCCAGTTGAAGGTTGCATGTGCATGTAGTGGCATCTTGAGGTAAAGTTGCAAAAAAAAATAAAAAATCCTTTTCCTGTTCCACTAAGCATGCAAAAATGCATAAGCCCTCACCAGAGTCAGTATTTGGATTCTGGGTTCATGGATGACAACCCTCCCCCCACCCCCTTGTGTACTGTATATATAATTAGTGGATACACCGACAGTGAATTGAATAAATAAAAAAAAGACACTATTGGAAATCAAAAGATTTTGAATTTATTAGAATCCTGCATAAAAACTGTTTTATAAAGTCAGTATAAAATATAGTTTATCAGTTAAAGATGACTAATAATTGATTATGTACCTGCTGAACAGCATGTCTAAATCAGAGCAATTTTTCATGTATTGGAAACAAGAAATCAAAGCTGCAAAAACTGAAATGATCCTGGTTTAATTTTTAGTTGAGCTTTTATTTTCTTCGAAGCCAAAAATTAGCCATCTTCCACCATCAGAACCTGTTTGTACCAGTGCTGATTATTTTTAAAACATTCCACCAGCCCTATTAAATTATTCTGTCTCTGATACAATTCACTCCAATGTCAGTTTTGATCAATCTACTTCTTCATAAGAGTTACGGATTTAGGATGTGAAAGCATATAAAAACACTTTGGGCCCTATTTTGGAAGTTTAGGCACAAAGTCAGTGGTGATCATTGGTCATGTCAGGTTTGGTATCTTGTCAGACTGACTACCTGCCATGCACTCAGCGCATCATCCAAACAAGAGGAGTTTATTTATCGGTGGGAGTGTTTTTTTTTTTGCATAATATCCAATAAACCAATTAGTCTGTCACTCCCTTTAATACTTGTCAGCGTTATGGTATTCTGTCTCTGTTATCATTAAATAAGATTTGATGTACTCTCATCCTTGCCCACCTGTCAGTTTGTTGACCCATCAGGTACTCCACTTGACAATGTGAGTTAAGAATAAATATAACTAAATGTAATGCCAAATATATGCGACTGTCTTTTATCCCAAGGATCCAAGCTCTAAAAATCCTCAGTACTTGTCCAAGTACTCCCAACCTACAGGTGTCTACCGTACTCATACTACGGTCAACTGGTTCGAGCCATGCAGAAACGCAATTGTCCCCCTTTCCTCCCCTGTCCATCAGTGCTCCACACTCATGTCAACTCAGCCCCAAATGTGCTGAGATGCGGCTACATCTGTACATATGACATCACGTCACAATACCACAAATACCAACAATGCTCCATGGACAGAGTCCACTGTCAGACAACTCGAACTTTATATCTGAGGATCAGGAAAGGATGAACCATTCCATCCTGATGATGGATTAAAAGATGATCAACTGGTCAAAAAGTTTTTCAGCTCTTAACCTTGTGACATTCACTTTCTGATGTAACGTGCTTTAGTGACTGCATGTGTCGTATAATTTCTAACTAATAAGCTGAACCTCAGTGTGTGCTTTCCTGTGGATTTTTTTTTCCCTTTTAATGAGGGATTTCTTAATGAGCTGTTTCTGCCATGGCGTCAGTGTGGCACTGTTGACTTTGCAGGCTGTCGCCCTCACACTGCCGCTGACAGCTCATCTGTGTCTGGCTGCTGCGAACATGTCAGCAGAGGGGAGCAGCTTGGAGCAGGAAGAAGTTCCTGCTGTTGCATCATATTAATGTGTTGATGACACCTCAGGAGACATCAACAAACACACCATCTGAGTTACATCTAATTATCGGTTTGTTAGTATTGCACTGCTTTTTATCAAATCCTTCTGTATATGTAAATTCCCATACAATTGGAGCTGGGAAACACAGTCAAAATGTTCTCATAAGAAAAAAATTCATATCAATCAAAATCAACAATTATCATAAAAAATTGCACATGGTTGTTTTAAAAGTTGATTCAGAGCTGATCACTGATCCTGACTGAAAGTTGAAAAAACCAGATGGTAATTTGTGGTGCTTTTAATTTATTAGTACTAAAAAGACAAAAAAAAAAGTCACACACACACAAATATTTTAGCTTTTATGTGGTGCTTTTTAAGTTTTATTTTTATTTATTTATTTATTCACATTTCACATAATAAAAGACAAGGGTACATCCATCCATCTTCTACCGCTTATC
>JAQQAE010013141.1:0-12872 GCA_029823295.1 Pseudamia nigra | reverse complement strand
GACAAAACAATGTCAAACATTTATAGAATGAACAAAACAAACTAATCAAGAACATAAACACAGTACAGTGTTTACAATGTGTCACCATATATGAACAAAAATAAAACAAAATGAATAAACAACAAAATAATCAAATAATACATGAAATGGAAGAAAATTGACAATCTAATTAGGAACAACGTAAAAAATAACATGAACGCAACAGGAAAGAAAATGAACAAATTAATAAAAATGACCAAAAATAACAAATGAATTGACAAAGTTAATAAACTGATAGGTGAACTACAATAAACAAATGTTCCACAAGTAATTTCCGTGCCACTAATCGGACCTTTGAGAAGTTCACCACCTGTTTTCCTCTTTTAGCGCCACATTCACACCTCAGGACACTGCAGAACCAGGTCGGACACTTAGCTTTTGGGGGGACACATTTGTCTTCCAGTCAGCACTTCCTTACCCTCCATCCCTCAGGGTCCCGGGAGAGAAGAGATGCCGAAGTGTGTGTGTGTGCCCCGGTTTGTCCCGCCGTGGAGCTCCAGCCAGGGAAATGGAGCAGAGCGGGACCAGACCGAGCACTCCTGCCCGGGTCAGGGGGACAGAGGCGGGAGGAAGAAACGACTAAAGTCAGAGAAAACCCGAGCTGTGTTAAAAGTCAAATTTACAAAGTTTGGAAGCCGAACTTTAAGGGAAGATAAAAAGGAGGACAGGACACCAATAGAATGGATTTTAGAGCCAACTGTGGAAAAAATCAAGGAACCAGAGGGAGCAGAAACATCGTGGGAAGGTACTACTATTATCTTAAAACGGCTACATTAACTAGCAATAGATAGATACTTTATTAATCACTCTCAGGTGTCCAGTAGCTCATACAGACACACAAACTCAGACATTACCTAAAGTGCAATAATAAACTAGGGTAAAAAGCATATAGAAATAAATAACTGGTTAAAAATGTCCATTATCTGGCTAACATTAGCATTCACTTGTTTTCATCTGTTGGCTTAAGTAGTCTTGCTAGCAAAATGTTTTTCACTTCTTTTTTTCTCAGTTGTCTCTAAATAAAGGTCATTAAAGTAGCATAAACAGCCAACATGCCTGTAAGCCTATGTGTAATGTGTTATTAAGAGGTGAGTAGTACTTGGGTACATTTACTCCATGTAGCGTTAGTTCTGAGAGTAGTTGTACAGACTATTTAATATTTGTGACTAAAAATAATGTACTTCTACTCAGTTAAATTTGGCTAATTGTTGCACTCTTTATTTCAGACTTTAATTACTGTAACTCCAATTGAAAGGAAAATATCACATTTTTTATCGCTTTCTGACCAGTTTGTAACCCAAATTGGTGAAAATCAAACAAAATGAACAAAAAATTAATAAAATAATCAAGGAAGTTCTCAAAAATGAACAAAATAACCAACTTGAAGACAGAGTACATATCTTCTGTTTATTCATCAGCATCCTCTTTGAAATATAGAGGCATTTTATTTGTTAGGATTATGCAAAACCTACTGGATGGGTTTTGATTGCATTTTCACCAGCGGTGGCCGTGGTCTTAAAACTTTTGACAAGTAAATTATGTCTCGTGTCATTTGGCAGCGTGTCATCATGACCTGTCCATACCTGGGTATGTTATTGGAGTTATTAGTGGGATTGCTGAGTCATGCAGTAATCCCACTATTATTGTCTTTAATATTCTTCTTTGACTTCCATGCATTTTTTTGTCATGTAACTACTCATACGTGTTTTGTCCGATTCAAACCGTTCAACTTAATATGTTTTGGCATATTCAGGACAAGAGTGCTATTGCTTTTCATAATTCTAACCTTTATCATTTTTTAAATATTAAAAGCTTTTTTGACATTTTTTTCCCCATAGGAAATGAATGGAGAACTATAATGGAATGTGTAGATACCATGGCAACGACAGTGCTTTGATCCTTTGATTACTACTCCACAGAAAAGTAAATTTAACTCCTGCACTTTTCCAGCGAGTTCAACTATTCTGACTTAGCAACCCCATGCTACTGTATCTCTGTAGAGACTGCAAATTTCTAGTTATTCATGATATGAGCAAAAATGTCAAAAAGCTGTCCTATGTCATAATGAAAAAAAAAAAAATGGAAAAAGTGATCCAGAATCTGCATCCTGACCCAGATTATTACCAAAAGTCTGTTGGGTTCTTCTGTAACTCAATGGCCACCTCTGGTGAAAGTGTAATCAAAATCTGTCCTGTAGATTTTGGAATCCTCCTAACAAACAGACAAGCCAATACAGAAATATAATCTCCTTGCAACAAGTTTTGCAATAAGCAAATCATGAGCATGTCATCAAGGTTTTTTTTTCTTTATGTTTGACAGTAAACTCTGTGCAACAGCATGTGCTTTGCATTTGCCTGGTTCTGGATATGTCACTTTACTGATGACGGTTGATGGACACTTTACATTTTATCACCTGTAGGTAAATACCCTGTTAAAATACATTACAAGTCAATAATAAATTCCACAGTATGAAGCTACTCAGTGCTTGAGTAGTTTTTTTTTAATACTTCCCCCCTCTTATTCAAGTAGTTGCTTCAGCTTCTACTTGGGCCAATAAATATGTAATTATAAAGTAGAATTACTTTTACTTGAGTACCATCTGATTATTCTTCCCTATGGTGTTTTCAAATAGTAATTTGACTATAGTTTTATATTTATTGATGTTCAGAACATTAAATTAGACTTGGCTAGGTTTAATCTTTATTTTTATACATCTCATCCTTCCCTTTTAAAGAATAGAATACACAAATTGTCATATACGTATATTGATGTGCTGTTAAAAATTAGGTTGAAATGACAACAAAAAGCGTTACATTTAAGTGTCTGACTCCCTACTGTTGGCTATGATCCATTTTATAATTCTGCTTTTATAAGTGCCACACAAAGTTTATTTCTATAACAATTTCAGTATAGCTTGTGGTTAAGTTGGTGCATAATTAATCATTTAATCTGTCAAGTTTTAGCATGAGAAGCCTCATATTTTCACCCTTTTTTGTTTTTAATGATCAGGTGCACGCCCTTATTCTGACTCCACTAGTGGAGATGTCTTCAATTTGTCTCAAAGCTACAACAACAAACCAAGAAATGAGAAAGAAAAGGTATGTCATATAATCAAATTCAAGATAATTTATTAATCCATAGAGTTGGTCAAATGGAGATCATACAGCATTGTTGACAATTATTGTTTTACACATCACTAAAAAGATGAAAATAAGACTTTACTGAAAAATAATTTGAAAATAATACAGTTAGTAAAAGCCTTTTTACTTTTTGGTGCTCGTCCATGTTGGTGACACATTTGTCCTGTTGATAATGACAACTCATTATTATCACTATCCTGGACATTGAGGGATGCTAGAAATATGTTACAAATGTTTTAGAATGCTACTGGTATTATGGTAACACCAGTGTTAAATCATTTGTAACATTATTCTGTTATTTTTTTAAAGTCAGAATCTGCCAAATACAAGGGGAAATAAGCCTCTTCTCTATTAAATCCACCTCATGGTAGAAAATGAATGGATGGTTAGAAAATATTCAAATGTGTTTTTGAAGTATACTACCAAACTGTTTTATTTCTCTTTCTTTTCTTTCCATGTCTTGGATAGGCCAAGTTTGCCGTCCTCAGGAACATCTCCAGGATGCTGGAGGAGAACAACCTGATCAGACAGAGACTACACTCCCTCAGTCAGGCCACCTGCAGCAGCAGTCACTGAATCTCCCTCTGGCCTCCATAGAGCATCTAAAACCCAACTTTGTTTGTCCACAGTTTTATTCATTTTGTGGGCACATACAGTTCTTTAGTCATTGTGTTTAGGCCAGTGTTACATTTTGGCCCAGTTTGTTTGATCACAGTTGAAAGTCAAAAAGCACTCTGCAGAAAAAAAAAGTGTTGGTCAACACTTTTTTATTAGAAGACTTTGTACGTTTGTCTTTAAGTCAGTGTGCTCAAGTTACTGTTCAAATTAGTATGTGATTGTACAGCTTGATGAGTTGCATAAAGATGAATAAAGGCCTGAAAGTGTCAGCAGAGGTCGCTGTTGTCAAGTGGAGTGGCATGTCTAGACAAAATACTATGCAGATCATAGCAGTACTGCAAAAGTTCAAACAGCATTCTGTGGGATGCGTGAGTTTTCATTCATGTATGATTCAGTTCCAATATGATTCATATGCAGAACAATTCTCAGTGCATGTCTGTCTGTACTATAGTTAGTGTTCTGTGTTATTGCACATGGCTAATTTTTCATCATTTAATGAAGGCAGTTTGTAATATAAACATCTGTCTCTTTGCAATGTCAGCATCCCTGCAACTCACGTCACTACATGGGCATTGCAATAACAAAACAGAAATATCTGTAGTGTATTTTCAGTACGGGAGTGAAGATTCCCTAGTCCAGGGGTTGGAAACCTTTACTAGTCCATGAGTTGGTGCTATATAAGGTGGCCAGTATTGTTTGAAAGGTTTACCTGCAGTCATTGAGAGAACCATGATAGCACTCTGAATAAGGTAGATTAGACCTGCTACACCGTAACTAAAGTTTTCCCCAAAATTCACTTTCCTTGCACAGGATTTTGCATAAAATATACACGCATGATTTGAAACAATGCCTTGAAATAACTGGTGTAAGACGTCTCTTCCTTGTCTGTGCATATTAAAAAAAAACTATTCAAACAATTATGAGTCATTTTGATATTCACCAGCATTCATTGCTTTTAATCTCCATGTTGATGTTGATGTTGAAGTTTCACATGTACAGTGGCACTTGTCCATGTAGGCATCATTAGACCACCTGCATATTATAGACAGTAGTTTTTACCTCACTGAAGTTTCAGTTACAGGTTTTGTATTTATAGTGTTTGACACAGAAAATGACCTGGGTTTTAACCCCCCCTCGCACCCCCACACACACACACACAAAACAAGATGCCAAATCATTTACATCAATGTACTACTAAAAAATAATGAACACTTTCTAATTAGAGTATAGAATCAAGGCAGCAAGGACATTGGCCTAGTCAGTAGCAGCTGAAGTAGCAAAGGGGAACATTTAGTTTCAGCTGCTTTGGTGAACTAGAGGGGCACCAGTGAGACAACACCCAGGAATGATTTTTGAAGCAATACATGCCATTACCAGCAGGTTTGATGAGTCTCCCACTACAATGTCAACAGCATGGGAGATATTCCAGGATACAGGCAGTTACTCAAGGACAGCTGGACAGGGCTGTAGAAGGTCCTTAACCCATCAGCAGGACAGGAACAGAGGAGGAACAGAATGAGCACTGCCAGAGTCCTACAAAATGACCTCCAGCAGATCATTGGTGTCAATGTCTCTGACCAAACAATCAGAAACAGACTTAATGAAAGTGGCCTGAGGGCCCAATGTCCTCTAGTGAGCCCTGTGTTCACTGTCCGGCACCATGGCGTTTCATTGGCATTTGTCACAGAACACCAGAATTGGCAGGTCCCCACTGGGTCCTCCTGAACATGTGACAGATTTGAAAGGGCCTGGAGAAGTTGTTGAAAACATTATGCTGCCTGTAACATGGTTGATCATTTTAATTCCTGACACATTACCCAGTCCAGTATAGATATTTTTCCCCTTGACATCTGATGTGTGTTCCTTTAAATTTTTGAGCAGTGTAGTTTGAATAAATAGGCTTTAAAATGCAAAGATCTTTCAAGGCATTGTTTCAAATCATATGTGTATGTACTGTATTATGGAAAACCATCTTGTATAGAAAGTGCAGAAAGTAAATTCAACCCCAAAGCGAAAGTAAATATTCAACCCCAAAGCTGAGCTCATTCACAGCTGTTTTTACTTCAGTAGTTCCTGATGATGAGTCCAAGCCCTGTAAAACATGCTGCACAAATTAGAGGCCACACCGTTAGTCTGCTAATTTTCCACCAGAGGGCGCCACCACATTAAGTTGTCTCCTGTGACACTATACACCCAGCCCAACAGGATGTATACATTGTAGGCACACTGCTTATAGTATATCGGTTAGACTTTTCCCCTACCAGCTACAAATATCTGTTATTTTCTGGAAACAGACAGTGTCTGGTGTATCTTCTTTAGCTTTTTGCACATTCTGTCACAACTGTATTTTCGCATTTCCAAGCTGTATATGTTCTACTTCTGAATGTACCAATTACCAATGATATAATAATACATAGACTTTATAGCTGTTTTGAAACACATACAAACAACTCACAAGATGACATTGTTTCCGTCTTGTGGCACTCCGGATGGGGCAACTGATACAGTGACTACTTTTAAAGTAGGACCTATAAAAGTCTCTAGGTCATCCAAATGTATTATTCAACTCCTGGAAGGCTGACACCACCTGCTCCGTTGCCACAAAGTCCAAGACGTTCCTTGTCCTGTCCTCAATGTTTAAACAGTGTGGTTTGCTTGGTTTCCACTGTTATCTGCCGTGCTCACAGGGAACGCGTGATTAGAGTCCTTTTGTCCAGCGTTTGAATCCAACAAGTAAACTAGATATTCCACCAGATATTTAGGTTTACCCTAAAACCACATACTACATTTGCTTTCTTTATCAGGGTTAATGTTAATAAATCAACTTGAGGGCAGCATATGGCTATGATTATTGTAACTGTAAAATAATTGCTGTTAAGGCATGGACAATTTAGTTTGACTGTGTTGCAGTTTCTTAATGTTTTGATTGATGAGCCTCATTGCTTCTGTTATTTTACCCTTTTCTGCTCTGAACACAACATGGCTGCCTTATCAGTCTCTCAAAAGTTCAGAGTATATTCAGTACAGTCAGTACAATGACAGTAGTAGTAGTTAATTTTACTAGTTTGTAGATTTATGTATACGCATAGGGAATTTGAGCATCATACCACAAGAAATGCTGTGTTTTCACTGAAAACAGTACATAAAATATATAGTGTCATTAGCACTATATTTCTGTCAGTAAAATATGTCTTTATGAGATTTATAAGAGCATATCATTACATTCTGTTTTTATTTATATTTTTTGACATGCCACATTTTTTTGAATTGAGGCTGTAAATAAGCAGCATCCAAAATCCTGATGTCACTTTTTGATTTAGGTTGTGCCCTATATGGCTCAAGTGCTGCATATAAGGCTGTTAATGGAAGAGAAAACCCTGCCATTGTGATAGTTTTTATGATTGTAAACCTGACTATGTCACATGACACAGTACTTCAACACCATATTATAAAAATTATGATTGGGACATTACCATCCATATGATTAAAGTATCATCAACTTAAAATAAATAAAGTTTTAGTCAGATGCAACTGGTGGTTTTGAATATGTACACAGGCGGTTTATTGAGAGTGTTTTTAGAGCATTGAGGATGAATGGCTTTTGGGCTGATGATTAGCAGTTCAGTAGGCCTTCTAATCAGAGCTGTGGTCTGCCAGGAGACTGGCAGACTGTGGCAGCGGTACCTCCAGACCACATTGCCCAGCCTGCTGACCACAGTTTGTTGCATTGTTTACACAGACAGAGGCCTGAGGATGTTGTGCAGCTTTGTAACAAGTGAGTTTTGTTGCTCAGAAAATAACATAGTCTCAAAACTGGTGATGAATCAGAGAGAAAGAAAAGTAATAAGTAATGAAATGCACGGCTGAGATCCAGGTGTGAATTCACGTTTGTGTGAAGGTGGTTTCAGTTGTTGCAGCTTTGACATCTAAAGCTGTGTTTCAGTATGAAGCAGCATTACTGGCTGAAAGGAAAATTGATTCTAAATAATGCACTATTTGAAATAGCAGTATACTAGTACTTAGTGCTGGTTTTGGTGAAGATGACTGATTCATTATACAATATATAACAAATAGTGTTATCTACTACACCACATCCTGACTGAAACTGCTTTATGTGAGAAACAGAAATTCAAATGTCAGCAAGTTTGTGAGTTGTTCTGTCACGGTATGTTTTCAGAAAACTTCACTCATGTCAGACCAGCAACTGGTAGTGCTGTAGTACTCAAGATTGGCCTTGGTTTTAAAACTGATCTCAAGGCCACTTTTTAAAGGTCTTGGCTTTGTCTTGCTCTCAAGGACATTTTTACTCGGTCTTATCGAGAACTGATGGTGCATTTTCTGATTTATTTGGTACTATCATCTTTAATAGTTTAGAAAATTCAACTTTTTACAGGCTGCCTCACTTTGCCTAGTCTCTGGCAACAACAAACCGAAACCACATCGGTCTGTAATAATTGACCTGGTTTCCATAATGGCCTTGTTCTACTCACATCTCATTTTGATTAAGTCACAGTTACCTCGGTCTTGGAAGAAACCCGTTAAAGTCTTGGTCTTGTCTATGGCTTGATACACTCTGGTCTTGCTTTACATTGACTACAATACTACTGACCACATCCCCAGTCTTCATACTTTATTTTAAAATGAACATCTGTGAAGTGCCCAGTGTGAGTAGATTTTCAGTCTAATTTTCTCTTGGGTCTCGATTGTGTATCATTGCCAGATACACTGTGTGTTACCTACTGTATGTTTTGACTTCATGTTGCATTCAGTGGCACTTTGTAAACCTTGCAATCGCCACAGCTTTTTCCAGCAGAGCTTGTGGGCTCAACACAGAGGCAGAAGAGCTGGGACAACATCCACACAACAAACATCTTCAATAAATGTATCCTGTACTTAGTTGACTTTTTTCTCTTGCTGCTGTTCTTTGTGATAGTTTTTTTTCTCTCTGGAGCAGGGGTCAGCAACCTTTACAATCTAAACAGCCATTTTTGGAAAAAGAGAAAAAAAAATTGTGTCTACAGTCACAAAAATTATTCAAAACATTTCATACGACATGAAATATGACATTGTTGTAGCTGGCAACATGTGATCTCTGATTTGCTATTAATATAGTTTTGTTTTTTTCCCCACTGGTTTTATTCAGTGCCTTGATTATTTGCTTGTTTTTGCTCAGTTATTCATTTTTTCCACTTTTTTCATGTTTTTAAATTATTTCATTCCTTTTTGTGAGTTTTGGTTCATTTCCCTGATTATTTTTGTGGAATATTTTGCTCAATATTTTTTTATTTCTTTTCTTGTTTGTATTCATTTACTTTTCATTTAAATTTTGTTCATGCTCTTGAAAATTTTGTTTTTGGAATTCATTTTCATTCAGTAGATTTACTATTTTAATCATTTGTATAAAATTTTTGAATATATTTCTCAAGTTTGTCTTAATCTTGGAAGATTTATAAATAATTTCAGAATGTTGCTTATTCTTGCTCATTTTCTTGATTATTTTGGTCAATTTGTAGATTATTTGTATCAGTTTTGTTCATTTTGTAGTTAATTTTTGAGCTCATTTTGATTTCTTGTAATATCTTACTTATATCACTGGACAAAGCTGAGGTGCTAAAGAGCCTATGTGGCCCTGGAGCTGCAGGTTGCAGACCCAATGCTCTACAGGTATTAAAAGTCATTAGAATTATACTTCAGCAATGTGCAGATACGTTACTATTGGCTCAAAGAGGGAATAACTTGTTAATATAGTCATTTCTGGTCAGTAACACCTTCAAAAGTCTTACCGTATTTTCCAGATTAAAAGTCGTGTTTTTTTGCTTTGTCTGGCGAGGGGAGCGACAAATACATTGGAGCAACTTGTATTTTGAATAAATTCGACTATAGGGTGTTGGTCACACTGACAGCTGCTAGAGGAGACGAGTTGCGCCCTCTCCCTTCTGGCACGCCGCGCGTCTGACACATGTTCCCCGAACAGACACGACCTGTTCTGCAGAGCGACTAATACACGTTTTTTTTCTTCTTCATTATGCATTTTTTGGCTCGTGCAACTAACATACCAGAGCGACATATCACCTGGAAAATATGGTAAATGTTATCTGTAATTTGCTTGAAGATTTTAACATTACAAAGACTTAAAAAGTTTTATCTAACCCACAGATTTCTGGAAAAACAAAACAATAAAGACTCTGAAGGTGCTGAACAGTGTCAGCCTTTTTCCATGAGGGTTCAGATTTTGTTGTGGGGTGTCCTTTTTGCCACCTCTGATGCAAATGCTACACCCATAAGGTGACTAGGATTGGTATCGACAGTGCATTTTCTCTGCCTCTGTTTGCATGTTCTCCCCGTGTCTGCGTGGGTTCTCTCCCAACCCAGTCTCTCCACGTTCTCCGGCTTCCTCCCACAACCAAAACCATGCACTAGGTCAATTGGTCACTCTAAATTACCCCTAGGTATGAAGGTGAGCATGAATGATTGTCTGTCTCTATGTGAGCCTCTGGCCCAGGTCGTCATTGTAAATGAGAACTGGTCCTCAGCTGACTTACCTGGTTAAATAAAGGTTAAATTTAAAAAAACAATTATAATAAAGATCATAGAGCCTCTTGTGTGTGGTACAGATGCCGACTCCATTTCAGGACATTTCATTACTTTTACCGCTAAACTAAGTTGAGGGTGTTGAAATCTGCAGGGAAATGAATGCTGTCACAGATTTTCATCAGCCCTAATTAAGTCAACATGAAGTGAAGGGTTTTTGAGGCAAAAGCAAACTGTTGTGAAGTGGTGTCTCTGTCAGCATGAATAGTCTGACATTGATGGAACAACAGAAGTCATCATGAATATGCATTTGGTTTCTAGGTAATTTACTTTAATGTTATTCAGACATCAACACATACTTACGGCTCACATACAGTAAAAGACTGCTCTTTATTTAGTTCACATTGAGATGTTAGACTTATTACAGTTAATGTTATATGGTGCTTTTTGCTGTTGCCATCCATCCATCCATGTTCCTCATGCAGTTTCTCAATATTTTTCCAATAAATGACTCACTAATACATAGTATCTCTAACAGCTTAATTTTGTGGAAGCAAGGGCCGTGCTGTAATGGGCGTGTGTAGCTGTTTTGTAGTTGTAGATACACTACTGCCATAAAAATAGAGTTTTCTCATGTTGTAACAGGTTAAGATTCTTCTTCTTCTCCTTTCGGCTGCTCCCCTCAGGGGTCGCCACAGCGAAATACCAATGATTCACATGTTTGATCTGGCATAGGTTTTTACGTCGGATGCCCTTCCTGACACAACCCTCACAACAAGGGATTAAACACACAAAATGAAGAAAGTTGAGTGCATTTTTAAGCTAGTGAAGAAAAGGAACATTTCTCTGATGTGCATTAGTACTTGGCATTGGGATCTTAAGATGAGAATCAAGACCCATTGATGAAAGACTTGATCTCATTTTAGCTTCAGGTGCATTTTTACACCATCTTGTAAAAACGACTTAGCATGTCGTTTCAAGACCAGTCAATAACAAAACTATTAATTTTATGAATTTTCTGATTTCTTAACATTGTGATTTGTAGAAATTTTTCAACCTTCCACCTTTTTGTTCATTTTTTGATTCTTCTATTTAGACCTGCTTTGTTTTGCTGGTCGCTGTCAATGAGAATCATCTCACCCTTCATATTATACTAAGTAGGCAATGACCCAAGCTGTTCAGTTAGGCAGATGCAGAAATAACTTAAAACACCGCAACATGAATTTGTTTGGCAATGCTTGGTGAAGTTTTGCCGTGTCAGTAAGAGAGTGGCTAGCATTAACTTTCCCATGAGAACCATGACATACTACGGTCCGGTACCTTTGCGGCCTTTCATCCAAATATGGTTACATCCTCCTTTTGGCTCCAAAATGTCATTCAGGAAGTGACAACCCAATTGGCCACAAAACGGCCCTTGAGAAACCAATGGGTGACGTCGCTGTCACTTTGTCCACTAATATATACGGCTCTATGCACTGTGATAAAATTGAATTGAATTAATAAAAAGTGTATATACAAATGTGTATTTGTAATATATGAATCTAATATTTTTTAATACAAAATTATTTGAATATTCTACACTATATTATTTTGAAATATGAGCATCAGGAAGTAGCACTGTTACACATGAATTGAACGCAAGGCGTGGGCATCCAATATAGTGGCCATCCATTCCCTATGGAAAGCTGCTCACTGGTGATGAAGTGTTTTTTTTTTTTTTACTTCCGTGTTATTTCCCCATTGTGCAGCCCACTGCTGAGTTGTACCAGGTCTGCTGCGCATGCATACTAGCACTTTCTTCTGCTCCACTTTCCCGTGACTTCCCGCTCGTCCTATGGCTGCTCAGGAGACTGCAGGTGATGTCACAGATTTTAAAGCTTTTTTTTGTTTTTAGCCTTTTGGCAATTTAAGACATTTCAAGCCTCCATGTTATAAAAACTGATAATATTAATGATCATTACCAACCTTTTTTGCAGCTGTAGGTGTCCTGTCAGCAGTGCTACAGACTTATCACTGGGGTCTACGGTGAAAATGCTTTCTGGGCTGGAATGTAGTATTGGCGAATGGCCTCTGTGGGAAATCAGCATTTTGCAGCAGTCTGATTTCTGGTTCTTATGACACTTCCGTGGCTGAACAATTAATGACAGGAAGTAGTATTCTAGAACATGCGTGGAACAAATCATGTTTTGGTGTACAGATCATGTAGTGACATCTCTCACTAAACCATGAAGGCACAACTGCTCGGAATGAAGGCCCTGAAAACTAATTAACGAGAAATGACATCTGAATATCATGAGCTGCCCAGGGATAACTGCCCTCTTAGATTAAAAGGCACAGAGATACATACTACTCTTCATTAATTGAAGAAAATAGAAACAACCCTCGATTTCTCTTTAGCACGGTTGCTAAAAGCCATAAACATCCATCCATCCATTTTCTACCCCTTAATCCTCGTGAGGGTCGGGGAGGGTGCTGGAGCCTATCCCAGCTGACTTGAGCGAAGGCGGGGTACACCCTGGATGAGTCGCCAGTTCATCACAGGGC
>JAQQAE010013140.1:0-12872 GCA_029823295.1 Pseudamia nigra | reverse complement strand
AAGATTTCAGTTTGTTTTTCACTTGTGCTGTAGAGGTTATAGGTCACATTAAAGGTTGAAAAAGTTGTGAAATTATTCATCTTGGTGTCAGTTTTTTACATGACAAAAACCTGGCATTTGAACAGGGGTGTGTAGACCTTTAATATCCACTGTGTTTAATATTAATATCATTAAAATAAAATATTAACATATACAAAAAATACCCAAATTATTCTGAAAATACCAACAAAGAAAGTAATAAACAAAATGTCGACAAAGTGGGGGAAAAAGTCATCAGAAGCTAAACAAAAAACAACACCCCAAAAAGATTTTAAAAATTACTGATCAACATGAACAAAAAAATTACTAAAATTATCCCTCCAAATCAAATCAACAAAATCTCAATAGAAAGAAAATTATACTGAACAAACATTAAACAAAAGAAAACTACCATTATGCTAACAAAAAACTGCAATGCACAAAATCTAATAAAGATGCAAACAAATCAACGAAACAATTTGGAAATTCAACAAAAATAACCAAAAAATACTACAATGATGATCAAGAACTAATATATAATTAAAAAATATTATTTAAAGCAAATAAACTGAACAAAAAGGACCAAAGAAACAACAGAATATCATCAAAATAAATTAAAACAAACAGTTCACAGGCTGATAATGCAATTATGACTGCATTTCAATTAACTGTGTCTAACTTGGATAACTCCCCTGTGCTGGTAAAAGCTGGTCTGGAAGCTGAATCCAGCACTGTGCAGTTTGCTTTTGTCTGTGAAGCCTTAAATCGACAAAGTGGTTTCACAAACAGAACTCTATGGACTGTTTCTTGTTATCTCAGAGAACACACCCCCTCCAAATGCAGCCACGTGTGCAGTTTTACTTCATTTTTAGCATGAAAACGGCCTTAAGCAACATAAACTTCCAGTATGTTCACAATCTAGTGCTTCGCTGTCGGTTCTTTTTAGAGCATATTCACTGAAAATAGTTCATTGCAGCAGAAATGATGCTTTGGGAGACAAGAAGTGAGCAGAGACAGTGTGAAGTCATTAAATCACTATGTAGAGCTGAAGGAAGCTGCACAGGAGCTTCAACAGCACACTATACACACTGTCTTTTAACTAATTAATGTCGAGTCGTTAATTCTTGTCTCAACATGTGGCATTTTCATTGTTTTTACAGGTGATAAAATCTAACTCTACATCTCTCAGGAGTAGCTGCTGGAGAGGGGGTCAGTGGGATTCACAAAGACAAAACAAAGGGCTCTGCCAAAGAAAATGCATAATGTGTAGTGATAAAAACACTGCTATCACAGAGCTGGGCTCTCCAGCCAAAAATATCACGATGAAAACTCCTTATATCAGTCGATCGATAATTCTGATTGCAAATTTCAAATCTTTATTTCTTTACAGGAAAGGGATCATTTGTGGTCCTAAGTGAAAGCTGGAAAAACCACACTGTTATTTGTGGTATTAAACCATTTCAAAAGTCTTAGAAAGGACATAAAGGACAAAAACTGTGTAAAAGATGCCACAAGACTTAAATACTACGAGATGAAAATGGCTTAAAAGATAAAAATAGTGTCAACAATGCAAAAAAGGTACCGTATTTAAAATAAGTCACAAGACAAGAACATGGCAGATTAAAAGAGACAAAAACAGCATAAAATGCATTAATACACGTGACCTCTGATTTTTGATTTAGTGTTTTCTTTACTCATTTAGTTTATGCAAATTTAAATGACTTGCATTGTATGGGGGTTCTGAAATAATACTAAACAATCAGGACCCTCCCTGTGTGAAGACACTCACCTGTTTTCATTTAACTTGACCTTAAACAATCCATTTGCCATGTGAGACAATTCATTTGTCTGGAAAGGTGCTCACTGGCAATAAAGCAACAAAGTTCTTTTCCTCTGCATTATGCGACTGCGAATGCGTGGCAGGACTGCTGGTCACATGTAATAGTGCTCCCCCTTCTGTACCCACCCAAGTCTTCCCACTTGACCACTGACCAATGGATGATTTAAAACATTTCAAATCTCCATTTTGATCATATTAATATTAATTTCTGAGCCTTTTTGGACCTGCGCATGTCTTGTTAGTAGTTTTAAAAACATCTCTTATTACTGTGTTTAAAGTGAAAAATGTTTCCCAGCCTAAGAGTGGTACCAATGACTGGCCACTTGGGGAATTAGTTTCTAGTTTGAACACTTGTCCAGCTTCCTGTTATCATTAGACCTCCATGTAACCACCAGGGCGTCTAAATAATAATATCCACTGCAATGACAGAAAAGGGGTGTGGGCTCATTTGCATTTAAACCAACAGACACTGAAACAGCTAAAAATGTACAATGAATGATCTTTGGGGTATTTTAAGTAGTGATCGCTCCAGTAGAGGCTCCAGCATTCCCCCCCCCCCAACCTTCACGAGGATTAAGGGGTAGAAAATGGATGGATGGATATTTAACACATAAATAGAAAATAAATAGGTCCAAAGTGCATGGATCCTAGACTCACAAGCTACTGTAGTAGTCGTGAGCTGTAGAGTTTGTCATGTGACTTTCACACAAACACACACTATTCTCCACATTACATACATTCTCCCCATTGATAATACAGTCTGCTGAGAGCAGGACCAGCGAGCTAATGTTATGCTAAAAACTAGTCAGCCTTCATCTCAGCGTACTTCCCTGCAACAAAACAAGACTGACTTGAATTTCTTAGCCAAATCCACCAGCACAAATTGATAGAAGAACAAAATAACAGACATCAAGGACATCGAATGTGACCCAGCAAAAGAGGCTGAGTAGTTAAGAGAGCATTAGAACACATTACAGGTGACAGTCGCTATGCTAAGAGAAAAGCTGTAACGCAGATAAACAGACAGCATATTTCTGGTGCTTTCCAAAGCCTTTACATTCATAAATGTGCACACGTCACAAAAAAAGATACAAGCATTTCCATGTGCTTATTTTATATATAAACTATAAATCCATTAGATGTACCAAAAACAATAGTATATGATATGTACAGTTATGTGGATATGAAATAGAGGTCGACCGATTATCGGCTGGGCCAATTATCGGCACCAATATTTGGAATTTTGACATATAGCAGTATCAGTGTTTTTTTTTTAATCCGACGGGCCGATATCAAAAAATCCATTAAAAACTGGGCTATTTCGGCTCAGCCGCCCGTCTCCCTCTCTCCTGCTGCTTCTGTCTCAGCATTGTTTCGCCCACGGCACCATGTGATTGGTTAAAACAAACCACAGTGTGCAAGCCATGTGTGTGTGTCCTCACACACACATGGCAGAGGTAGCGTTTTCTCGTGTGGACAAGCTCCGGAGAACGCAAACATGTGCCAAAGGTAAAGGCAGAAAACTCCCGAAATTGTAATAAACATCCCAGTGCTCTATGTCTGCTAACGTTACAGTGTGCATCAGAATAGAGTGGAGTAAACATTAGCTGGCGCTAACGTACCTCCCAACATGTCTGTGAATTACTTGAAAGAAAGTGCTGATAATAATCGACAAACAGTCCGTGATAGTAAAACCATGTGTGTGTGGTTGAGAGAGAGCACGTAAACTCAGCTCACTCTTGTCTTCTTGTAGTGAAACACGCTAAGGTGGAGGCTGATTAGTTTATACCATAACGTTAGTTGTCCGGTCTGGCTGTAAACACTCAGCAGACTATGTATTATCAATGGGCTGAACGTATGTAATGTGGAGAATAGTGTCTGTTTGTGTGAAAGTCACATGACAAAGTCTACAACTCACAACTACTACAATAACTTGTCAGTCTAGGATCCATGCACTTCTGGAGTTATTTATTTTACTAATAATCGGTACCGGCCCTGAAAAACCCATATCGATCGATCACTAATATGAAATAACCTTTATACGGAGATGAGGTTTAGTTCACATCACAGCCATAGTAACACGGTGTCATCTGAATAACTAACGCCCAAGCTTTACATTTCTAAATGATGCATGTGCAGAGAAAGACAGATGAACCTCATGACTGGAGATGGAAGAGTCCAGTTACTTTATAACAAAGACCAGGCAGAAACAATCCATTATACGATGCTGACAAAGTTTATTTATGAGTTTAAGTGATCAAATTGTCATGTAGACTATGAAAGAAAGAAAAAACAGCAGAGACATCTGTTAAACAGGGTGTCTACAACCAAACTTAAGTCTGAAGTTTGGACAGTTAATCCATAATATTGCAATGAATTAATGCAAATGTGGACCATTTATATATTTTAGTCATTAAAGGGCCCATGGCATGTTCATTCACAGCTATTTAATTTTAATATTTGGTACCTCTAGATTAGCTTTGCTCCCATAATAACTCAAAATAGTTTGTAATTATTAAAATATTAAAACACAAGATCTCAAGCAACGAGACCTCTTCCTGAAACGAATACATTTGCCTTATTTGGAGTTTCTGTGGTGAGTGGAGGATTTTAACTAGGTAGCTTCATTGCTTTTCTCTGTGAACCATAAAACTCCAGTGGGGGCTGGTGTTAAATGCAAGCTTGTGTAACGGAATATTTCTGAGCCCTATTTCAAGAAACAAATTAACAATGAAGAAATGTTATTACTGTTATTAGCAAGGATACTGAGCCGTGTGGCTCCACTCAGGTTGCTGAACCGCATGACTCGGCGGCAAGCAGGCTAACACCGCTTCTGCTTCCGAGGTGGCCACGCAGACCATACACTATCCGAGCCATTAGCCACCATTACAATGAGAATGACCATCTAAGGAAGTCCAGCATATTGTACCATCATTCTCTGCCTAGTTGGTAAAAAAAAAGTAGCTTCTCCAAATGATTTCTGAGAGATACGCAGACCTTGTTTTTTGCACTTTCTGGCATGTTTACAGTGCTAAATCACCATTGCACACAAACACATGTCGTGGGAGCTTTAAATATGATACATTTAGAAAGGTAAGTAGTATAAAAAGACATGAACAAAATATAGATAAGAGTAACGGAAGAAGAAATTAATCAAGGAGACTAACAAAAATAACCAAAATAATCAAGAAATTCACCAAAAAAATTAAGAAAATATTTTGTATATTGAAGCCTTACAGTAAGATCCTGGGCATGTTCTCCTCGTGTCTGCATGGGTTCTCTCTGTGTACTGCGGCTTCCCACATCCAACAACACACACTAACTGGGCATTCTAAATGGCCAATACATATGGCTGTGAGTGCAGATGAATGTTCATCTGTACGTGTCAGCTGCAGTGAACTAGCAAGTTATCCAGGACTCCAGCCTAGGGTCAGTATCATTTTAAATCAAAATACATCAAAGTGCAATGTGAGTAGGTTCTTATTCAACAGCATGGCAAAAAATATTTAAAGAATATTGAAATATACTGAAGCGATTTAACTGACTGCGAACAAAATAAAAAATAAATGAATATGCATCACAATAAAAAGATATGTCATGATAATAATTGGTGCAGTAAATTAAAACTCAGATCAGAATTCCAGTAATGACCATGTTTTATGTTTTATTCAATTATACAGTTTTGACCAGAAACGTAAAATCGCTAGAATTGTCACCTCAACATTTATCCTGTGATAATGTCCGGTTTTCCTCCTGCTGCTTGCGTTCAGTTTTTCATTCTGCTCTGAGAGTGTTGCCATTAAGTCTCTGAGATGGATTGGCTGTGAGAATTGATCCAGTTTCCAACAGTAGGGAAACAGTATCCAAGGCTGATGAGCACCGTCCATTAAAAAGGCTAACAAGATCATTTGTATGTACAGAATGAGTGGATGCTTGCCTTCATTCAATTTTGTAAAGGACAATCAAACTTTAATAGCAGAACATCATTAAAGTGAGAGCAGATTGTGTCTTTATGGTTTAAAATATAAATCTGACTGAACAATACACTAGTGGCCATTAAGAAAACCTAGGTTATTTAAAAGTTCACTCATTATTTTTATTTACAGTCTATTTTTGTCCAGTCTGTGTGGATGTGGTTAATTCAAGGACTCCTGGTTGGTTTTATCATTCTACTATCCAATACACATATATTTTTCCAGGTGGATTTGGCATCGGTGGTGAAGAAGTTGTCGAGCTACATCCCTGAGTAATAAAAAAAGGGAACACAACCTCGGCAGTCTCTCTCTGGAGCAATTGAACCAGGGAAACTATACAACAATTTAAAACAAAAACCTTCACAAGTTCAATCCTGTTTCATCAGCCAGCTTGTAAAGCGTGAGGCTAATGCGTATGGACAGATGTTGTGGATGGAGGTGTTAGTGCACGTGGACGGAAACCGAAGGGAATGAGTTGCACACAGCAGCAGAACCTGCACGAAGGAGCTGTGCGACCAGAATGAAAATGGGAATATGAATACAGTGATGGGAGAGCATGGAGGTGGTGCTGAGGGTGATGAGAAGGTGATGAGGGGGAAGAGCTGAGTATGATTGGCAAAGTGAAAATAAAAAGGAGATTAGAGTTAGGTGATGAATCAATCATTCTTGTTATTGTTTCATTTACACTTCTTTTATAATATTTCATGAGGGTGATTTATCCTGGTGAACATTTTCGTTTTGTCTCTATAATGTTAAGAACTCAGATTTTTAATGTTCAGAGAGTCAGTGTAAATCATGTACAGTGGGGCTGAAAGTTTGTGAACCCCTTAGAAATTTCGATATTTCTGTACAAATATGACCTGAAACATCAGTGGATCTACACAAAAGTCCTGAGAATAGATGAGAAGAAAACAATTAAACAAATAAAACAAAAATATTATGGCTGGTCATTTATTTATTGAGTGAAATGTTCTAATATTACAAATCTGTGAGCAGAAAAAAAATGTAAGCCTTTGTTGTCAGTACCTGGTCGACCCCCTTACGCAGCAATTAGTGCAGGTAAACACTTGTAGTAAACGATCAGTCATGCACATCAGCCTGGAGACATTTTAGTCCATTCCTCCAAAGAGAACAGCTTCGACTCTGAGATGTTGGTGGTTTTTGGTGGTCACTTCTGGTCCTTACAGAACATTGCACTTGATTTAAGGTTCACAAACTTTCAAGCAGCACTGTTAATTAAAATAAATCAAATGCCTTGTTTATAAACTATGAAATCAGAAAGAACTTTTTGGTCTTTTTTGTTTGCTTAATTTTCATCTTTTATACGTTTTTGTCTATATTGTTTGTCTTTTTGTGTCTTATACACAGTTATTTTGTGTCTGTCAGGTTATTTTCATCTTTCTGCACCTTTCACATTGTTTTTGTTGCATCATTTTGTATATTTTACGTATGTTTACATCGTTTAAGGTTCTTTATTACATCTGTTTTGTGTAAATTAGTGTACATCAATTTTTGGCTGTTGTGTCTCTTTTGTCATCTTTGACATTTTTGGTCTTTAGAGTTGTCTTCATGATTTCTCATCTTTCTTGTCTTTTTGCATATTTTGTGCATTTTTTATTCTTGCTGCATCTTTGTTTTGTTTAAAGTTGTTTTTCTTCTAATGTCATTTTCATTTTTTGCATGTCTTACTCTATCTGCCTATTTCTAAATATTCACAGCAAATGGTGTCAGACGGTGGCAAACATGGCCATCTAAATATGTCTGAGAAAAGTCGGCTTACAGTATGAGTAACGTTGCCATTGCGCCCAACTCAAGGAACATCGAACGCCTGAGTAACATCTGCGTAAAGTATGCGTAATCTACGAAATGACTGAGAAACGGCAGTACTACGTGAACCAGCGGGCTAGCGAATTAAAATGTGTAATGAACGTATGCCTTTGGTTTTCCAGACTGCATCGTTAGATGGAACAGTGTGACCAGGGCCTTAGTATCTTTTACATATCTCATCTTTTAGTCTTTTTGCATCTTTTTTGTAATTTTGGTCTTTTTGTGTCTTGTACATGATTTTGATTTACTGCCTCTTCCATCATCTTTGTCTTCTTTGTGTTTTTTATGTCATTTTCAGAATTTTGCATCATTCTTGTCTTTTTACATATTCCTGCATTTTTTGTGTCGTTTATGTAATAATTTTTTAATATTGTTGCGTCTTGTGTATTTTTGGTCTTAAGTTCTATTTCTTCTAATGTCATTTTCACTTTTTGCATGCCCTGGACCGTTTTCAATATTGTGTCTTTTACATTGTTTTCTTCTTGTTGCATCTTTTTTGTGTCTTTTACATATTTCAGCGCCTTTTAGTCTTTCTGCATTTTTTTTACATAATTTTGGTCTTTTTGTGTCTTGTGCATGATTTGTTGCGTCTTTTCCATTGTTATGATCCTCATTTCCATTGGCGGTTTCAGTTCAGGGAAAATTACGAAACCCAAAACATCCATTATCTTTGACTTTTCTGGACATTTTTTGCACCCATGTCCTTTTTTTCATCTTGCCACATCATTTGTGTCTTTTACGCATTTTTGCATCTTTTACATGTTTTATTTTGTTGTGCCTTTTATGTTGTTTTGCCTCATTTTCATTTTTGAATGTTTTACATTCAAAAATTACATTACATTACATGCTTTCTTGTTGTGTCATTTAATAATAAATTAAAACCAGAAATAATAATCTGGTTTCTTCAAGTTTCATTAGGACCAAAAGTCAGCATTTAAACTTATATAAAAAAGTTTGACATCTATTGTGAATATGGATGTCATTTTTTAAAATCATTTTTGGCTTGATCATCCAGCTCTAAATCAGACTGTCTTGTTTAATGGGGCTGCTCCTCCTTAGGTTAATACCTCGAGTCATTTGGACAGAACAGATTGAAAAAGAACTGAATTTGCCAGTACCATTACCTGTCCCAGGATGGGGCCCAGGGGGGGTCCAGGGGCAGCTTGTCCTGACCTCACTATAGCCCGGATCATGCCGCCTGTATCCAATTTCTTCACAGCCTTGGCTGCTTTGGAGATCTTTGACATTCTGGCCCGCCTTTGAAGCTTTAAATCTGCCTCGGAGTCAGATGAGAATCCATCCACTGAGAACGAGCAAAATGCACAAGAAAAACAAACAAATTAGCCTTCCAAGCATAAACAACTGCAACAAATCATTTACACGTCGGGCTCATTAAAACATCATACACTCAAGTCGATAGTGATGCCCACAGGCTAAACCCATGCCATTCCATTCTGCAGCGGTGAGTAATTAAAGAAATCTTTGGCTTCGATCAGCTCAGCGAGAGCCACTTTCCTAGAGGTGTTTGCAGGGTGGATCAGCAGCGAAGGCAGCTGCTTGCCATGTCGAAGAGCCTAAAACTGACAGGGTTTAAGCTCCTCTCAGAAAAAAAGTCATGGGGAGCATGTCAAATACCTTCAACTCTGTTTCATATGTGCCACCAGTGATTCTGAGCACTACAACAGAGCACCGACTGCATCAGTCCAGGTCAGATGTCAAGGATGGAGGAGGATAAGTAACAATATTAATACACAGAGAAGAAGAGCTGGGCAACACAGGACAAATATTCTCACAATAAAAAAAGTACATATCAGTTGGGCTATTTTCAGCTTGAATCTGATCGTTAAGTTTACGATCCAGATTTTAAATTTGGAGTTCTATTACCGTATTTTCCTGATTAAAAGTTGCTCCGGTACGAGCCAAAAAATTCCTTAAGAAGAAGAAAAAAACGTGTATTAGTCGCTTTGGAGAACAGGTCGCGTCTGTTCGAGGCTCAGGTGCACGGCGGCGTGTGCACGCCTGAGCAGCGCTGCGGCTCGTCTCCTGTAGCGGCTGTCAGTGTGACAAGCACCCTATAGTTGAATTTATTCAAAATATAAGTCACTCCGATGTATTTGTCGCTCCACTCGCCAGACTATGCAAAAAAACGCGACTTTTAATCCGGAAAATACGGTACTTAAATTTCTATTTACAGTGGAGTTCTAAATGCATCATGGGGGCAGGATGCATTTAGCTTTACTATCATTTGTTTTCACTTGATATTAACATTGTTTGTCCTATTGTCTCTGGACTCACAGGCAGAAACACAAAAAAAAAAATCAGAAGAAAATGGCTTCAACAGGCAAATATTCATATTTAGTACAACATCATTCCTGTGGCACAAAGTAACCATTTGACATTTGCTAAATGAAAGCTAGTTTAAGTCACTAGGACTAATATCTTATGCCCAAAATGTTTATTTACTTTCTGTGTATTCTGGATCTATCATGATGGAGAAATGAAAGTGCAAACCCAAGGTGGACTTCTGCACTGTACTGAAAACCTCAAAACCCAATACAGATACATTTTCACAGTATGGCACCTTTAAAGGCTACATTTTGCTGTGAAATTTGAAAAAAAAAAACCCAGACTTTTCGTTGTACTTTTACGTTTTTAGTGAAAAATTAACAAAAAAGACCCGATACAAAACAAGGTACCAGACACAAAAATGATGCATACAAGACAAGTACAATGAAAAACATGAAACAGACAAAAGATGTAGACAGAAAAAGACAAAAATAAGATAAAAGGTAAAAAAAAAAGACTTAGAAAAATAAAAATGTATAAGATGCAACAATTATGTAGAAGACATTTTTGTTCCTTTATTTTGATTTAATTTTAAGAAAATTGGCATAGAAAATCAGAGTTCTTGTCAATATAAAGACAAAATAAAAATGTTTATCACCACAAAGCACCGTCATTAAATATAACAATATAAAACATACATATAATAATGATCAATTTACTGCCTCACTCTGGGGGTAAGTGTCATCTTCATATGTGAAGGCAGAAAGGGGTCATCTTTTTCATTCCACCTTAAAAAGCATTTTCCAAATTAGGAGTCAATTAGCAGAGTGGGGGGAAATAGCCTGAACTTGTGGCCTCTCTCTGGGGAGGCAGAGAGCATAAAAGCAGCCCATAATCCTGTAGCCAAATAAAAGTGATACTGATTCAACAGTGGTAGAAAAAGGATCAATGGCTGGAGCTGAGGGACAAATAGAAGTTTAAGGTTGAGCCTTGCAACTGGGGAAACCATGCATTCAATAAAAATAAGTAGTTTCTGGGAGAGAGGAGGTCCTGCAATGATTCATGGTGGGCAACAGAGGGTATCCAATTAGATCAACACCAGAGACAGTAGCACAGAGATATATGGGACCTCCTGCTGCTTCTAGAAACAAACGAAAAGAAACAACTCTGGAGGAAAGCTGTGATTGTATCCGGGCTGATGATGATCCAGCAGCTGATAAAACATAAGCATCAGAAGGCAAAATGTGGAAATGCGCCTATGGGATTAATTTTAGTTGGGCATCTCCAGAAATTTCACTTGATTTTTTTTTTTAATCTTCTGGTGTAATGTTGATGCATCCAACTCTGCTTTTCTGTTTAGCAAGTAAACATAAAACAAATACAAATGTGAAGAATGAAAACACAGTGAATAAGAAAATCCATAATAATGAACCAAGTACGGTATTAAGAAAATGAACTAATACTGTATCGTCAGAAATTGAAAAATGGGAACCAACTAATAAAAAACATGAGGAAAATAATGAACAAAATGCACAAAAATGAACAAAGCAATGGACAACTTGAGCAAGAAGGAACAAAACCGTGACACTGTAAATCCCCACCCAGTTTTGAAAAACATTACAAAACTGCATTGGCTTTGACAGTGTAGGCCAAATTAGTTTTGTGGCACAAACTAATGCCCTGATGTAATTAATATCAAAGATTATTTACAGTATATACATTGCATAATGTACATGACCTTGAAACTGACTGCGACTTTGACTGTTTTCCTTGAAGGTCACCGCATATTTGGAAACAGCTTCATCAATAACCCCAGGCTATATGACATTTTCAAGGTCACTACATAGCTAGTAATAGGTTAAATAAGCAACAAAATAAACAAAATCATAATGTAAGTTTACAAATATGAACAAAACAATAAACAAAATGAACAAAAATGGATCAACCAGACAACATGAACAAAATAATCATGTAACTATACAAAAATGACCAGAAAATCAACAAAATTGCGCAAAATCAATCATGCAACTAAACAAAATGAACAACATAAAGCAAAATGACCAAAAATCTGAACAAAATAATCAAGAAAATAAACAAAAATAGATCACACAACATTATCAAAATAATCATGTGGTTAAACAACAATGAAAAAAATAATGTAACTTAAATCATAAAATAATCATGTAACTTCACAAATATGAACAAAATAATTAACAAAATTAAGCAAAACTAAGAAAAACATGAACAAAATAATGAAGAAAGTGAACAAAAATGAACAGAATAAGGAACAAAACTGAAAACTCAAACTAATGGGGACAAATGTAAATATTACAAAAAACTGAGGCGGCAATTGCCCCTGATATCTGCCCCTGTGTTTGTTGGGGCATTCAGGCGATAATGCCACAAACTACAGAGTGAACCTCATATTCCCTGATTTTTCTCTCAGGCCAATTTCACACTGCTCGCCTAATGTGTTCAGATACTTAACTAGAGAAAAAAAAAACTCACAGTGGAGTTTGGATCAATTTTGGAGCTACTTAGAAAATGTATTAAATTCCAAGTGAGAAAACCACTCATTCATTAAATCGTCCTTTTCCAAACTTGTGGTCAGAACCATCGGACAAATTCTTTAATGATCTTTGTTCATTATTTTGTTGATTTTCCTGATAATTTTGCTCCATTTTTTAAATAATAATTGTTAAAACTAATTACTTTGTTCATTTTCTTGTTTTATGTTCATTTCCTTAATTTTGTGAATTATTTTGTCAACTTTATATCAATTTATTGACTTGAATTTGTTTATCATTATGTCCAGTTTTGTTTACCATTTTATTCATTTTTGTTCGTTTCTTCTCCATTTTTGCTCATTTTTGTTTACTTTGGGGATATTTTGTTTATTTCCTTGATTAGTATGTTTTTTCATGTTC
>JAQQAE010013139.1:0-12873 GCA_029823295.1 Pseudamia nigra | reverse complement strand
AATTAAAAATGTGACATTTTTGGATGGTGCGCCTTATAATCCGGTGCGCCTTATAGTGCGGAAAATACGGTAAATAAGACAGTCATGATTTACTGTCTAGCTCTTTTGGCTCAGCTCCCTCTTACAGCTCCCAAACTCCCCACCTTACTTTCACATAATGGTATGATCCCAGTATGTCCTTGCATTTGATTGGCCACATGGTGCACCCAACAAAACAAAGTCTCATGCCTGCCTGCATGGATTCTCAGCAGATCTGAGCAGGGGCAGCCGCGAATTCAGCTCTACCCGAAAGGAGTTGGCGCTTGTTCACCACAAAGAATTGAGTCTTGGAGGCGGCTCGTTCACAAACAATACGTCATTAATGGACAGACATACCAGCGTGACACCTGTGAGGTTGTAAGTCGTGCTTAGCGACATTGTAGACAGCACCTTTAACTGATCGGCGATCGAGTGATGCTACAACTTCACTTCAAATCCTCGGAAAATGAGTGAGGTACATCAGAGTCAAACAAAGTGACTAGTTCTGTTCTGTTCAGGTTGCAGAAAACTAAAAACTCTTTATCTTAGGTTACATGTAGGTATGTTCTGGAATTTTAACTCCTCTTTAAAACCCAGTTTGTGAAGAGAATATACAAATATCTGATGTTTGAGTTCCTGGTTCAATATGCCTCCATGTGTGGATGTTGACATTAAAAGCAGCGCACTCAGGTATAAAACGTGCAGATAAAAGGTATAACCGTGGTTGCGTTTGAGTGTCTCAGCAGATTTGAGTTAAATGAAGCCTGGGGTCGTGGCAGGTCAGTGTTCAGCAAAGTGGAGCAGAGGGATCCTCCTGCTCCATCCAGTCATGACCCACCGTGTTTACATCTTTGATAAATTAACTGCACTGACATCGAGCCTGTGATAGGTTTTCTCTGGCGCACGATCATCCCTTCATCCTCCACTTAAAGGAACAATGTGTGAAAATACACTTAATCACACGTTTAAAGACAAATGGAGCAGCTGAAGTAGATGGAGACTGTTACCCTGATGAAATATGGGCACAGATTCACATCCACATTTCAACATAGCACCCATATAACATTTATATGATGTGATTTTGACAGTACAATAAAATCAAATCCTCCTAAAGTCAAAAGGTTGACTTTTGGTCCTGAGTGAAACTTATTATCATCAACAAAAGATGCAACAATTATTATTCCATCAGGGGAGTTTTTCTTTCCTGATGGCACAGGCATATTCCAAGATGACAAAATCAAGATTCATGGGGCTCAGATTGTGAAAGAATGGTTCAGGGACCATGAGGCATCATTTTCACACATGGATTGGCCTCCACAGAGTCCAGAGTTCATTCACAATCTGTGGGATGTGCCGGAGAAGACTTTACACAGTGGTACGACTCTCCATCATCACTACCAGATCTTTCTTGGTGAAAAATTAATGCAACTCTGTACAGAAATAAAGTTTGTGACATTGCAGAGGCTTATTGAAATGATGACAGAGAGAATGCATACAATAATAAAAGCTAAAGGTATCTAATGAAATATTAGTGTGTGGGACTTTTTTGGTCAGGCATTGTGTATATTATCTTTACATGGGATTTGAGGAGAATTTAGAAGCTTGTTTAACTCTGGTGCTTTTATTTTGTGTTTGTTTTGAGCCACAATTTACATGACAGCCATTGGTTTTACTTCCAAAGGAGGCGTGGCCATTTATGCTGCCCAGAAAGCATAAAACTTGTGCATATTCTCTAAGCTTATTTTAACAGTGAACCTAAGTGAAAAATCCACCATTTGCCTTGTAGAGTGATCCCACAGACACTCCACGCCTGTCAAGTGATGGAAGTCTGACTGTTCTCTGCAGGAAAAACACTAATGATCTGAATAATCTGTAAGTCAGTAATCATTTCCATGACAGCAAACCATGCCGGCATGTTGTCATGCTGAGGGGCCGAGGCAGGCAAACCAAAACTTTTGGCAAGCGTCCGTGAGGAATTAGAGTAATCGTACTTGTGCATGTTCTGCCACAGCGAGCTAAAATCTGCTGCAAAAAATGTCTATTGTGACGCTCAATAACACATTGTACGTAACCCTTAGTAGTTGTGGTTTAAGTTAAAATCTCTAAATGGAATGACTTCAGTTGGATCAGTCATACATGCTCTACTGGGTGCTTATAAACTCGAGCTGATCATAAATCAGCAAAGTTCTGGAAGGTCATCGCAATAGGCTTAAACATCAGGATATGGTTCCCACGTATGAAAGGCCAGATGCTCCTTCAAGAACTGACTTGATAAGAAAGGTCTTATGCAAATGAATTTTGCTGCTGTACGAGGCATTTCAATGTGTACTCTCAAAATGGATAAATAACATTTTTAGATGAAATCCTTCAATTAATATTAATCGGCAGCAGAACACAAACACATTCATATTCATCCTTGCAGACATCCCCTCATTTGATTTAATTGCTGCAGGAGTAAATTGTTATAAATGTCTTTCCTGCTCTGCTTGCACCAATTAACAGACAAGTCTACAGTGCATGCACAGATTGGATTAACTAGCTTTTAGCATGGAGACGCTGAACACTTGAGCAGACTGAGAAGAAGAACAAGGAGAAAAGACTAAGAGGCTTGTCAAGCCAGATCTCGGTTTTCACCCAAGAAGGTAGGAAGCAGAAAACTGCTTCCCTAACATACCTGCAAACTGTTGAATTATAAATGAGAGACGTGGTGGGAAAAGGGGAAACTGACATAGTTAAACATAGTTAAATACCTTAACAGCTTGTTAGAACTAAGGTGGATGCTGACATTAACGCATCAACAAAGAACAGGTGTTAGCTGTGATGGGAAGTCTCTGTTGAATCCCTGTTTATATGCATGCTAAAAAGCCAATCATCATCCGATTTCTGGAGTTATCAGATTATTTCAGTGATCATGTAAATGACGTGATATGCTTTAGGGTCATTCCATGTCATTTTAACAAATGCCCCATCCACTTCAGTCTCAAAAAATTCTGGAAATGTTACCAATATGTCTTATCTTTCTGGATTGGGATGAGAACTTTTTGATGCACCATTACCTGCTCTCTGAGAATATACCCCTCTCCTTGAATTGCCTGGGAATGCCTGGGGGTCCCCCCAGAGGAGCTGGAAGAGGTGGCTGGGGAGAGGGAAGTCTGGGCTTCTCTGTGAGTTACAGGTGCCGAAGTAAAAAGTGTCACAACCAGAGTACATTTACTCCTTTACATGTACTTAGTAGACATGTTTTCAAATAAGTGTACTTCTGAGATTGGAGGTTTTGCAGAATACTTTTTGCTCTTACTCAGTTACATTTAGTGATGAAAATAATATATTTCTGTGTTCCATTTGATCACAGCTCAATGAGGAAACTTAGATTACGAATATCATGTCAGAGTTAAACAGTGGAAATCAACAAGGCAGTGGAATGCATAAAAATTAAAAAGCTATTCAAAACAAACTAATAAAATGCACAAACTTAACGGTGAAATGAGCAAAAATCATCAAGTATGTAACACAAATGAACAAAATAAGCACATCATGAACAACAAAAGGGCCAAAACAAACAGAAAAAATAACAAAAACGAACAAGGAAATCACAGGAAATAAAACAATGATATGATAGACCAAAAAAAAAGGACAAAATGAACAAAAATATCAATTAAATGAACAAAGATGAATAAAACAACCAAAAAAATTAAACAAAAATTCACAAAACAACTGACAAAAGAAGTGAAAATGACTATGCACATCTTTACGTCATCACGTCTTTTTCTTCTTGATATTTGACACTTGAACATTCATGTTCACTTTACACTTTTTCAACCTGCTGATAAATAACCTGTTAGAACATAATACAATAGTCTGGAAAACATTCTGTTTATTTGTAATAAGACACTCTTTTACTCAAGTACTTACATTTATGAACATATACACTTCGACTCTAGTCAGTAGAATTGTAAAGTAACAGTACTGTCATTTCCGCACTATAAGGCACACCTAAACGCCGTCAATTTTGTCCAAATATGACAGGCGCCTTATAATCTGGTGCGCCTTATGTATGGAAAAAAAATAAAAATGTGTCATTTTTGGAGGGTGCGCCTTATAGTGTGGAAAATACGGACTTTTACTCAAGTACTGTTTATGTGTACTACTGGTTACTCCCAACACGTAACGGGAGTAAATGTACTTGAGTATTAGTGCCTCCTACTTTAACTTTAATGAAATTTACCACTAAACTAACCTGAAAAATCGCAGTGAAATGAATCCAAATAAAAGTGAAGCGTTTCCAGACTCCGACTCTTTCTCACTGTTGGACGAACACAGACAAACCGAGCACCTGTTTATTGTGCGAGCTGCAGCCAGCTGTGACCGCTCATACACACCTCTGTATTCCTGTGTAGTGGGCCTTTGATCAGGTAATTGCCCCCTCGGCCCCTGGAGTTTGCATCCCCCATATGTCTCTATGGCGACCACCTCTCCAGCATCCATCTGCGTGGCCCTTTCAGAGCCAATTTAAGACGGACGTCTACGGTGCTGAGGCTGCGAGTGACAGAGGCACGAGGGCCGCACAGAGCACCCCGGCCACTCCAACAACAGGTCTTTTCATGCCGTTCGCGTCCGATGACGTACGTACATGATGTATCACGCTGCTCTCCGTGTCAGAAACGACTACATCTCTCTCCTGTACCGACTGTTTGTTTCACCGTCAGCTCTAAGAAGCAGGAAATCTGCATTATTTAAGGACACGTTCAGGGATCAATTTTATGTCACTGCAGCAAATCTACATAATGAAACTATCGCTGAGGCAAAAATGAGCCACTCAACATGCAATTTCCCCTTTTAAATCACTTGTAAGTGACTGGAAAGTTGTTTAAAAAAATCACCTGTATCCAGATTTTCCCTTTTATATTCATACTCAGCAAAATTTCAACCAGACATTTGTTATATTTTTACAGTTACACAAATACTGCCAGACACATATCTCATTTCAGTGTGTACTTCTGTGATTTCCACCTAGTTTTTGACAATTTTCTGCAAAAAAAAAAAATACAAAGAAATCTTGGGGAAATAAGACAAAGCAACAATAATACCATACCATAATGTGTAATGACATGTGACATAAGTGCAGCTCATTTGGTTCATTGGTTTAAAGCTGAAGAACAGGCATCTATAATTTTATTTCCTCCATCGTATTATTATGCCATTAAAAAAAGAATCGGTTTAGAAATAAATAAGAGTTAATTTCAGAATGTGACAAATGGTCAAAATAAAAAGATACAGTGTTTTCAGACTCAAATTATGGAAAGAAAACAAGTTCATGTTTATTTTTAAAACAACACAATTATGTTTCAACTTAGGAAGAGTTCAGAAGTCGATATTTGGCAGAATAAGCCTGACTTATGTTTCCCTGTTAAATTAGATTAGGTTCAGGACCTCATGAATTCATTCATGCATGGTTTTCACTGTATTTTGACTTAAAATTAACAAAATAATCCAGAAAAAGAAGAAACATTAGAATTAAAAGGTATAAATAGTGAGGAAGCAAATCACTACAAGTGAACAAAATTAGAAGAAATGTGAAGAAAACAATCAAAAAATGAAGAAAAGGTGAAAAAATCTGAAGTAAAACAAACAAAATCAGCAGCAAATGGTCAGACCAGTCAAGAAAATGAAGAAAAATGAACAAAATAACCAAAATGATCAAGAAGAAATGAACAAAAAAGAAATAAAAATTTATAAAAAATAAAGCAAATAGTCAAGAACATGAACAAAATCCCACAACAAAGAGAAGAGTAATGGAAAAAATTATCAAGAAGCTGCAAAGAAAAATGAAGAAAAATAAACTAAGGAGTAAAGAAAATGAACCAAGTCACATGCAAAAAGAATAAAAATGGACAAAATGAGCAAAATGATCAAGAAGCTGCATAGAAAGGAACAAAAAATAAATAAAAATTGACAAAAATAAAGCAAATAGTCAAGAAAATGAACAAAATCCCACAACAAAGAGAAGAGAAGTGGAAAAAATGACCAAGAAGCTGCAAAGGAAAATGAAGAAAAATAAACTAGAGTCAAGAAAATGACCCAAATCACATGCAAAAAAGAAGAAAAATAGACAAAATGAGCAAAATGATCAAGAAGCTGAATAGAAAGGAACAAAAAAAGAGAAATGAACAAAAATAAAGAGTGAAGAAAATGGTTTAAAAATGAACAAAAACAAATATCAAATAGTGTGGTTGAATCATATTTTTTTTCTTAATGATCAAATAGTAACTAAAGAATGATTATGATTGCATTTCACTAAACTAGCCTGATGGATGTAACTGAACTACTTTAAACCACTACCATACGTGACATGATTGTAAACATTGTCTGGAAAATACCACCAGGATAAAATGTCAAAACGCTGGCATTTTAGTCATTCATGCATGAGCGGCTGAAGTCAAATAAGGTGCAGTCGTGCTGGAATTCAACAGATGAGGAGCTCACAAAATACATTGCAGTAGCGTATTTGTTTTATTACTTATATATATATTTTTAAGCAATAAAATTACACACTTTCTGGAAAACCTAAAGATTTTTCCCAAACTCAAGGTGGATATTATCACTTATGAATTCAGAGATTGTGAATTTTGAGGTGATTACTATATCTGTAATCAAATCAAAAAGATATGGTGTAGGATAAAAAAAATTGAGGATGAACTGGGGTTCAACAACCTTTACCATCTAAAGAGCCATTTTTGGACAGAAATAAAATAAAATAAGTGTCTAAAGCCATGAAAAATATTCAAAGCCTTTACATATCACATGCAACTCCAATGTGGTTATTGTCTGATTCTATTTTTGTTCATTTTGTTGATATTTTTTCTTATTTCCTTAATTATTTTGTTCATTTTGTAAATTATTTGATTCATTTTAGTGCATTTCTGTCCATTTTTGTTCATTGTTGCTCATTTGGTTCATTTCAAGGATTTTTTGACTATTTTGTTCATTTTTGACTATTTTGTTGATTATTTTATTCATTTGGTATGATTTTTGCTCAGGTTCATCTTAATCTTGTACAATTTATGATTTCTTTCACATTTTTGTTCACACTTTTTGCTTATTTTTGTTCATTTTCTTAGTTTTTGTTCATTTTTTGACCACATTACATTGCTGATGACTGCTGTCTTAATTATTTAGCTCATTTTGGAGATTATTTGCATTAGGTTCATCTTAAAGTTTTTTCACCATGCAGTTCTTTTTCTTCTTTTTGTCGATGTAGTGCCTATTTTGGATTTATTATAATGCACTGTGGAGGGGCTCTGGACCTACAGGCTGTAGACCCCTGAGAAAAGTCATACAATGTCTGGTTCTAGTTTCTTAAAAGAAACCAATTACATGTGTCAGTGTAATAAGTATCTGAAATATTAATTTGCTTCAAAAACAATCCACAAATGGCTCGTTAAAAATAAAACTGCATTTCATGAACAAAGTGGATTTGTAAGAGAAGAAGCATCAGCCTCCATTTGATGCCATTTATATCATCATATTATTTCTATCCTTTTAAATACAGTAAATCTTTACCACAGTCCAGCACATTGGTCTGGAAATAACTCAACGAACAAAAATGCAAAACTACTCACTTGATGCATTATTACATTTGCTCATAAATCATGTTAAATATTCAACACAATATAATCACTATTTTATTTTCTTTATTTGTGTTTAAAACACTTAGCTCCTTTAGGAGCCCCTCTGCTGCATTATTTGACTTTTCACTTATCACTTATTACTTAATGGGGTCATTCTGGATTCGTCTTTAAATTAATTTTCTGGAAAATCTAGCGTGTTTCTTTGCATTTTTAAAAGTGGCTCTTAATTCTAGAAGTTAGAGAAGCCATCGTAAACAGTCAGGACAGAGTATTTCTAATTGTTGAGTAAAACAGGTGTTAGAAAACGATAATATTAATGATAATAATAATAATAATAATAAAGTTTAAAGTAGTAGCCCGATGCGTGTTGAAATGTCTGCTTTTGCAGCCCCAACGACAGCAGATTCCTACATTTTAAAAGACAGAATTAGATTGTTTTTAATACATATACATTAGGTTATAAATAATACCTCCTGATTAAACTGATAAGATTGTTTCCACTTATTGTCATTAGAGCGAGTCGAGATATTCACAAATAGTTCACAAATAGAGATAATATAATCCGCAAAATTGACCATCAGGACGTCAGAGGATTCTTAAAAAGCATCTTTTTATTGGACTTTACAGAAATGGATGAGGAAAGTGGAGCTTGAGTCAAACAGCTACAGCTACGGAGTCCGGGAGGCTGATGGATGGACGGGACGGGCGGGTTCGGCGCTGCGCTTCAGTGAGTTCACAACCACCTGTGTGTGTTTCAGGCTCCTCGTTAGATGAGTTTGAGGAAAAACAAGCCACGGGGGCTGATCCGAGTCACGGTCTGCAGAAATGACACTTGATTATTTTTTTGAAAGCGCTTTGGAAGTCTTTGTTGAAGTACGCGTAAATGATGGGGTTGAGCAGGGAGTTGGAGTAGCCGAGCCAGTTGATGACATCCTCCAGCCAGCGCGGCATGTAGCACGACTCCTGGCAGAAGGGCATGACCAGGGCGACGATGAAGAAGGGCAGCCAGCAGAGGATGAAGGTCCCCATGATGATGCCCAGGGTCTTGACCGTTTTGCGCTCCCGGGCCAGTGCGATCTTCCTCTTGGCCTCCGTGGCCTTTTCGTGCCTGCTCTCGAACAGCGGCACGGAGCTCGGGGTGTTCGGCAGCGGCAGGTTGCCTTTGGAGTTGCTGTGAACCTCGATGATCTCCAAAGACTCGCCGTCCTCCGCGTGTTTCACTGCGCCGTTGATGCTCAGCGGCTCCACGCTCCGTTTCCAGCTCTTTCCGTGCGCGTCTCCCGGCGCCTTTTTGTGGAACAGAGCTGGAGATAGCGCCAAACACGAGTCCGAAACTTTCTTTTTCTCCGTTTTACGCACAGTCCTCCTGATCCGGAACCTGGCCGCTTTGAATATCCGCCCATATAAAACCAGCATCAGTGTCAGCGGGATGTAAAAAGCCCCGAACGTGGAGTATATTGTGTACCAGGGGTCTTTACTGATCTTGCACTGCGCTGGGTTCGCCCGGTCCTCTGCCACGCTGCTGGGCTGCGAGCGCACGATCAGCATGGGCGGCACAGAGATGGAAAACCCGACCAGCCATGTGACACTGATGAGGACCGCGGCTCTCCTCGGCGTCCTCTTCTTCAGGTAGTCTATGGGCTCCGTTATGGCCCAGTATCTGTCCAGCGCGATGGCGCACAGGTGCAGGATGGAGGACGTGCAGCATAACACATCCAGAGAGATGAAGATGTCGCACGGAACTTGCCCCAGAGTCCAGCGGTTTAAGACCTGGTAGAGAGCCGCCATGGGCAGCACCAGCACCGACACCATCAGGTCGGTGACGGCCAGAGACCCGATCAGGTAGTTGGCCACATTCTGGAGCGACCTCTCCAAGGCGATGGCTGCGACCACACACGCGTTCCCAAATATTGCGCACAGGATGAGCGCGCAGAGCAGGAAGGATGTGAGCACTTGGTAACTCAGCTTCACCTCGTCCTCAGCTTTGTGGATTTTGTCGGACGGGGAGACAAACTGGGGCCAGGCCGTGGTGTTGTTAGTGTCCTCCATTTGTTCGGGGTTGTAGGCAGAAGTTCACTTGACGGAGAGGCAGCAGGTGCGACACACACCGTCGCGCCTGGAGCGCATAGCGGGCTGCCGGGATGGACTGTGCCGCGCCACGCACTGGGAGTCTCGGCTGCTGGTGGAGAATGATGCTGCGTATTTATACCGGTGATGAAAAATGCGTCAGTGGGCTGAGAGCCGCGTTGGAGAAGTATTCGGATACTTTCCTTCAGTATAAGTACTACTCCCACACGGGTCAAAGTCCTGCATTTTAAACCATCAGTCATCTTTCAAATCAGATTACTTTCTTGGGACCAAAAACTGTCACAAATGATCTGACTGCACCTTGTACATTTTGTGTTATTTGTATGAAAGATAATTTTAATATGTAGATGGACAACAGGTACATGCATTACTTAAGTAAAAGTATCAAAAGTATTTTTTTAAGTATCATCAACACGTAAAAGTGAAAAGTCCAGATGTTCACAGTAGTATGTCCAGATGTCAGTGTTTTACTCTCTGACGGTTTCCTTTTTCTTTTCCTGCTGTTTGAGCTAATTTGAATTAATATTTGAACCATACATCACCCCATGAAATAATATCAGTTTGGGCCCCACCAACAGATTTTACAATGTCATGTAAGACTGATGAGAAATGTGCAACCCATCTTTGACATTGTAATCATATTTATGATTACAACATTATGAGAATTATTTTACAATGATTGGTATGTTTGATTGGTTTGAAGTTCATTTCATTGCTTATTTTCTTCATTTTTGTTATTTTTCTCGATTATTTGTTCTTTTTCTGTTAATTTTGTTGCTTATTTTTTCATTTTGTTTTTTCTTGATAATCTTTTCCCGTTTTTGTTTAATTTATTGACTATTTTGTCCAGTTTTTACTCATTTTTCTGGTTATTTGATTAATTTTTCACATTTTCTTGGTTTATTTGCTTATCGTTGTGTATTGTCATCGTTATTTTATTTATTTTTCTTGTTTTTCTTCATTATTCTGTTTATTTCCCCCGATATTCTTAATTATTTAGTTCATTTTATTTTCTTTATTACTTTGTTAATTTTTTTTTTTTTTACTCATTTTCTTAATTATTTTGTCTCCATCAGTGTTCAAAATAAATCTACAGCCTTGGTGATAGGTTCGTAATTCTCATGAGGGCCCCTGTCTGTCGTGGACCCTTAGAATTGTCATCACTACATTTACAGTTTGTGCAGAGCTGGTTCGAGCCTTAACAAGACATTTATTTAGTTGTGTTTAGATATATCTGTGTCTGTTATTATGATTGGATGAAGTCTTTCAGCAGAATGTGTAACACTGACACCTCCTGTTTATTGGCTTCATAACAGCTGCTCTATTATTTCATGAGACACATCCAGAAACACAACGGATCTTACTACAAGTGTCTTTTGTCTGAAAAAGATGCTTTGATTTGTCTGAGATGAACAAGATGCACAGAGCAAACGTGCACATGTCCAAGCGTTGTGGTATTGTTTTTCTGGGTAACTCTGCTCAAGGCATGTAGCTCACACGCCGAAGTAATGCTCAACTAATACATGATGATTTCATGCATGAATTAATCCACGATTTAAATTGATGGTACGAGCTAATGATGAACTCACTGTAGCATCATGTGAATGTTTTATGCTGACTATATTATGAGTTACCTCCACAAAAGACGTTTTGTTTCTTTGTTCATTCTCAACATTAAAGTTACGAACGAATTTGGATGAAGTTTGATCCAGATATGGACAATATTCCGGGTATAGTGCTCTCTGAATGTGTTCTAGTTAAGGGACATGAATTCATATTTACTTTATAAATGAAAGAAAAGGTTCATTCTAGATGGATGCATTAAATCAGCCTCTTTTAAAAACATACAAGGCCTTATATATATTTTAACATTGTCGTCAGACCCAGACATGCTTCTGTGTGATCCAATAGCCAGAACAGGCAACACAGATTAGACAGCGAAATGAAAAAGTGTCAGTGTTACACATGCAGAGATTATTAATGAGACAATAATACAACTCTACCTCATTTAGTTGAGTCCCAAACAAAGTCCCTGTTACAATGTTCCAGAGAGACTGATTAAATGTATCCATCTGAAATGAACATGTCCATCCATCCATCAATCATCCAGGAAAGGGTCGCGGGAGTAGCAGCCTAAGCAGAGAAGCCCAGACTTCCATTTCCCCAGCCACCTCCTCCAGCTCCTCTGGGGGGTCCCCCAGGCGTTGTCAGGCCAGTCAAGACACATCGTCCCTACAGTGTGTCCTGGGTCTGCCCCTGGGCCTCATCTTAGTTGGAGCTAGTTTTGGCAACAAGGGAAAGGACCACCCAAACCACACAGCGCCAAAATCTTATGACCCTTCCTGCAGGTGGTGGGCCCACAGGAAATTATTCATCATAAAGGCAATCATGTATGAAGTAATTATGAATTTGCATCCCTTAACTAAAGTATTCACACAATATCACAATAAATTCATCATGGTGAGTATCACTGATTCCGGATAAATCATGCATCAAATCAAGCAGCAAATCATCATGATTCATGAGTTAGTTCAGCATTACTTAAGCAGATCTGTATTCCTCAAGTGAAGTGTTACTATTTTATGATTTATATGATTCATAGAACAATGAACATCCTGGTTTCACTTCAGAAAAAAATGAATTTTTGTCCCACTTTGCATCCAACCATCACTCAAACTCTTAGCCTTCATCACAAGCCAACTGTGGTGAAAACAGTGAGAATCATTGAATCAAGTCCTAGTCATTTTAATGTTAATGTTAATGCCTTATTGCTGTAGCAGCAGTTTATGACCAGAATGAGAAAAGCCACATGATGTGTTACACCTGCAAGTTGTAGTGATTTAAAACAGCCAATCAAAAAAAAAAACAAAAAAAAAAACACAAATTGCATGTATTAGTCTCCTTTTCAGTTCAAGACCCGAAAAATAAATGTGGTGTCTCTGTAGGACTCCAATGAAAATTTTGATAGTCTGCCATAATGTCTTTTACTGCTGATAAATCCAAAAATCATAACATTCTATGACATAACATTGTATTTTAGGATATACATGTAAAATAATTTATTTTGAATTTTTTTTATTTAATTCGGTTTAAAGTTTTAACAAAAAAAGACAGATTAGAAAAAGAGAAAAGAAGCAAA
>JAQQAE010013138.1:0-12874 GCA_029823295.1 Pseudamia nigra | reverse complement strand
GGGGGCACACGTGGTCCCCCCGAGCCACAGGCTGCAGACCCCTGGTTTAAATATTAGACTGTATCCATAAAGTTTTACCACAACAATATTCATGCACATGAACATTGGATTAGTTTTTTTCTTCTATTTAAGGCATTTGTCTATTTGTCTCAGATACAATGAACTGCATTATTTTCCCTGAGCTGTATTTTTCCTTGAGTCTATTGGAATCAAATACAAAACAAATTCCTTGCATTTTTCATTGAAGGCTTCATCGAGTGTTACTGGGTAGAATGCAAAAGAATGATACAAATACCACTTGGCTAATGAACAACATAGGACTCTTCCTTATTGACAAATCCATTCTAATCTTTATTTATTTTTATTTTCTACTTTATTCATTGTTTTCTTATCACTGTCTTCTCAGACAGTGTTTTTAATCATGCTCTATCACATGTTATGAGTTGTCTGTCATGAGAGCAAACCAGACTCTGGCGTTTCAAAGTCTCTGCTGCCATCTAGCGGTGCCTGCAGGAACATGCAGTCCATACAGAGAGATACTGTAGACAGATAGATAGATAGATAGATAGATAGATAGATAGATAGATAGATAGATAGATAGATAGATAGATAGATAGATGGATGGATGGATGGATGGATAGATTTGCCATAAATTGTTGCACTTTAGTTTATTTTAATGACATTTTTTGGGTATATCATAACAGGTAAAATATACCCGACATAGGTGATGGTTTCACAAAAATACACCACAGTGTTCTAGGATTAATGTACAATGCTGAAAAAAAAATCGTGCAGACATTTGATGAAAAATTACCTCAGCTTGAGGTTTGGACTCCGCCCACTTGGACTCAGCTCTCAGCATGGTTCATCACTTCACACCAGTCCCTACAGGCATCTTGCTTCATTTGCATAAACCACAACCGTGAAGTCTGATTGGTCTGACCGTGCGATCACTCAGCCAACCAATCAGAACAAGGGGCCAACACGAGATTTTTTTTTTTCATTCAAGCTTCAAAGAAGGGAAAACAAAAAGCAAAGAGAACAACACTGAGATGGATTTTGAACCTTAAAACCACATTTATATCATCTTTAGGATCCAGAAAATGCCACTCTTTTGACTGGTAGTGTACAGTCCTCAAACTTCACTCAAACTCTGTCAGACAGTAATAGTTGTCAGTACTTTCCACGTGCCATTTCATCCCCTTGGACAGTTTTACACTTGTAAGTGTCTGATAGATGTTTAAACACAGGTGTACAGTGTGTCCACAAATTTACTGTCTTAATAATGGTCCCACCTATGGCACACACAGACACACACACGGATAAGGATATGTGCCACTGGGTGACTGAAGAACAAGTTTCAGTGTAAACACTTTCCTGTTATGTCCCATTAGTGACGCTCATCATGTTTGACACCACCCGAGGCTGCACCCTCTGTCCACTTCCCCTGTTCAGATCCACATACTTGTCTCCACGTCTGACTGTCCATTAGGTGTTCCTCCTCATCTCTCCTTCCGACTTCCTTATAAGACACCTGATCCTGGAGGGTTAGGGTTACCTCGCACACAAAGACACCGAGGAGGATGAGGGAAGAGGCAGGCATGCAGGCCTACTGCCTCTGTGGGACACGAAACAAACAGGTGTGAATGGACACGCAGGTATTTGTTCAGTGTACAGGTGCATGTTGGATACATATCAACATAGAGACAATCAGGGAAAGTTAACTCAGGTGGTTTGTGGCAGCGGATGATCAAGCAGCTCAGGTAAAACACAGCTTTATGTGTGTGTGGCTGAGAAATGTGCATTCTATTTTGCTGTGTTCTGCATGAGTCCTGTATTATGTTCATCCTCTACATTAAGACACTTAACAAGGAAGACATGTAGAAATAATATATGTGTTTACATGGTTTAATTTTATAAATTCAGAAGCTTTTTATATGATCTTTCTCTAAACTTCATAAGAACACGTTTCCTCCTGCGTACTGGTTTATGTGCACTATTTTGTTCCTTTCTCTCCATTTCCTCAATCATTGTGTTCATTTTAGGCAATTTTCTTATTTATTTTGCTCACTTGTAGTAACTTCCAGTTATTTTATTACTATTATTTTTTGGTAATTTTCTAGATAATTTTGTTCATTTTCTTAATCACTTGGTTCATTTTAAGTAATGTCCTCATGTCATTTTCTTGATGTTTTTTGTTCATTTTTTGGTAATTTCCTCAATCATTTTGTTCATTTTAGGTAATATTTATTATTTTGCCCATTTTTTGATCATTAATCAATCATTTTCTTAATTTTTAGCAATTTCCTTGAGCAGTTATTTTATTCCTTGTTGTTATTTTCTTGATTTTTTGGGGTAATTTTCTTAATCATTTTGTTTATTGTAGATGATTTCCTTTAATATTTTGTTAATTTTTAGAAAGTTCCTCAGGAATTTTAACATTTTGGTGATTTCATTAATTGTGTGCTCATTTTTGGTAGCTTCCTTTGTCATTTTATTCATTTTTGGTAGTAGCCATGATTATTTTTCTCATTTTGTGTAAGTTTCTAAATTATTTTTTATTTATTTTATGTAATTTCCACAGTTATTTCAATACTTTTTGGCTGTTTTCTTGAATTTTTTCACTCATTTTTGATAATTAACAGTTGATTATTTTGTTAATTTTTGTTAATTTTCTTGATTATTTTGTTCATTTATGTTCATTTTCATAATCAGTTTGTTAATTTTAGGTAATTTCCTTAACTATTTTCTTAATTAATTAATTTCCACAGCCATTTTAATTTTTTGGGTAATTTTCTAAATTTTTTTTGTTCATTTTTGGTTATTTCCATGATCATTTTGTTCAGGTTTAGTAATTTCCTCTGTTGGTAATCCCCACAGTTATTTTAATTCCTTTTGGGTCATTTTCTTTAGTATTTCTGGTCATTTGTGGTACAAAAATGTAAAAAAAAGATTTACCAAAAAATGTATTAAATAATCAAGAAATCAACAAACACTTTTAGAATTAGAAAGAACAAAAATGAACAAAATAGTCCACAAAATGAATGAAATATGAACAAAATAATGAAAACACTCAAGAAAATGCAGGAAACTGAGCAACATAGTTGAGGAAATGACCAAAAAATGAACAAAATAGTCCAACAATAAACAATAATGCATAAGCATCAATGTCATTATTGATGTAAAATATTTTGTTAGAGGCCCAAACAGTTCAAACCACCTGAAATTTACAAAATTGATCAGTCTGTGATTTTGAAGCATATAGTGAAGTGGTAGTGAACGTTTTGTGAATGGTTGCCAGGGATGAAGGATGACCCAGAGTTTTCCAGACTTGGGCAGCATTTCGCCGTCCAGATGGCGATGTCAGGATAATTCTCCTCAGAAGAGCTCGCCACTAATCCTCTACTGGCTTGATTGCATGACTGCATGCCATAACAAGACCACGAGCTGTGTTTTCTTATCGGACCCTGTGACGTACCCGGTCGGCTTCAGGTGAAGGGACAGCTTTTAACCACAGACAGAGGAATCAAATGCAGGAGGTGGCGGAGAGACCTTATAAATGACATAGAGAGCGACAGAGTGAGAGAGACAGAGAGAGCTTAGGTGAGGTCAGGGTGATTAAAAGAAGAGTTGGAACCTGTGACTGTGTTCATCTCAGTGTGGGAACCATCTCTGCAGAATGGGATGTGTGCTGCTCAGGTACACTTTTTTGGACTTTCTAATTAGTCACTGGAGTGGTTTGCTAAAGTCTCGACTCCTGCTGGTTTTATTATGGTAGTTATACTGCTCTACAAAGACAAAGGCACTAACTAGTAACGAGAAAAAATACTTTAAGCCACTGATTCATTTATCTGTTCATATTTTTGCATCTTATTGATTCTTTAGTCCATTTTGCTTCCCATTTTGTTCATTTAGTTTGTTATATCTGTATATTTTGCTTATTATTGTTCAGTTTTCTTCACTGTTTTATTCATTTTGTTCATTTATTTGATTCTTTTGTTCATTTTGCTTCTGATTTTGTTCATATATTTGATTTTTTTGTTCCTTTTGCCTCCATTTTTTCTTTTAGGTGATTATTTTTGTATATTTTACTTATTATTGCTCATTTTCCTGATTATTTTGTTAAATGTCTTTAGTGTGCTATTAATTTTGGTCATTGATTTGATTCTTTTGTTCATTTTGTTACTAATTTTGTTCATTTAGGTGGTTTATTTTGCTCAGTTTTCTACTTTCAGATTCCAACTGTCGATTTTCTTTATCAATTCATTCAATCTATGTTATATTTTATTCTCTTATTTATATTTTTGTATATTTACCTTCATTTTCATACCAATGTTGTTCATTTTTCTTTGTGTTGGTAATTCTTTTGCTCATTTTGCTTCCTAATTTGTTCATTTTAGATTATTACATGTGTTTATTCTGCTTCTTATTTTGTTGGTTTTCTTAATTTTCTTGATTATTTTGTTCATTTTCCTTGTGTTATTTCATTTTTATTTAATATTTTTCCTTTATTTCATTTTCTTGATCATCTTGTTCATACTGTATTGTTCACATTTGCTTCATTTCTTCAATTTTTTTTTCATTTTCAGTCACAACACCCACGCTTTATGGTGTTTAAAATCTTAATTCTGTTGTTACCAAATAAATACAATATCAAAAGATCTAATTTTGGACCAGAATGTGGAGTTACTGCACTTTGCCTTAATGGGGCAAATTTACATGTTGAATGTTAAACCTGCATAAAACAAACCATCAGAGGGCACATTGTCCTTGTTGATGATCATCAGTATTGCTCTTTATTTCTCCTGCTTCTGTTAAATTTCCAGTGAACTCTGCATTATCCTATGTATTGTTTTTCATTATGCTGTAAACGGGGGCTGGTGGAGGTCAGGCTGTTCCGTGTGCATCCCTAGGAGGCTGTAATCAGCTTCAGATTCAATTTAAGAGCTATTGAGGACTTGAGGCACACAGGAAGGTGGCTTTAATGCACTTAACCCTCTATTATTTGTGTGTTTAAATGCGCCTCTGGACGTGTTTCCTGTCACTGTCAAGGTGGATGTTGTGTTGGCAGAAGGAGCCTGTTTGCTGTCGAGCCAGAGCGGAGATGGTTTTGTGTTGTCTTTTCATCCTAGATGCCGAGCGAACGACAAACTCAAACTGTATGTAAGGAATTCTCAATTAAGTGCAGAAACTTCACGTTGGGCCGAAAACGAGAGCTAGATTTTGTTTAAACATTTGGAGCTTGTTTCTTTTGTGTGGAAATTGTTGAGGAGAGCCAGAAATGAGCAAAATCATTAAGATAATGAGCAGATATTTGCAAAATAAGCAGCAGAACAAACCAATATTAACAGAGAAAATAAGTAAAAATAAATATCAATTCAGATAATGAGCAAAAAGCAACAAGAAAAAGCAACAAAATTAACAAAATAATACAAAAAGTGAGCAAAAGGGAACAAAAATATGCCATAAATAAACAAAGTAAGAGGAAAAAATATGCCAAAATGAACAAAATAAGTAAGAAAGCATACAAACTTGAACAAAATAATGCAGAAAATGCACAAAAATGAACAAAAATAAGCAATAAAACACAGAAAAAAAACCAAAATCACTCAAATATTAGTAACAAAGAACAAAATAAGCAAAAAGCAAACATAATATAACAAAATGGTCAAGAAAATGAGCAAAAATGAACAAAATAAGCAGGAGCATGAGAAAAAAAAAGATAAAATGATTCAAAAGTTAACAAAAATAATAGACAACGTTCGCAAAAATGAACAGAATCGGCCAGAAAATAAATACAAATGAACAGAATAATCCGAAAATTAGCAACAATGAAGATAATAGGCAAGGAAGAAAACACAAATTAACAAATGAACCCAGAAAATAAGCAAAAATTACTAAAAATAAGCAACTTAAGAAATAAAATAATAATGAAAATGTGCAAAAATTAACGAAATAAGCAGGTGAAGAAACAAAAAGAAGAAAATAATCCAGGAAGTTAGCAAGCATTAATAAAATAATCCAAAAAATGAACGAAAGTAACAGGATAATCGAGAAACTTAAGAGAATGAACAGTATAGTCAAGCGAATGGACACAAACAAACAAAACGATCAGGAAATGAAACTAAAATGATCAAAATGATCTGATCCTTATTGCATGGTGTACATCTAGGTCATACACAAATCTGTTGATGTGAAAGACATTTTCAGTGCAGTGTCTGATGTTCTGCCCTGCCTCTTTTATTTTTGTGCTTCTGTGCTGGATCCATGCTGCTCTGCTACTGGTGAGTTCACTGAAACCCGTGCACACTGCCTCCTGCCTCATTCAATTATGACTTCAGGCACAAATCAGATCTTGCACCCTGTTGACCATCAGTTTCAGAGCCAAATGTTTATTCTTATCACAGTGACGTATTTTACGCTGTGCCGCTGTCTTCATATTTAGATTTACTATCTCACACTTCCCACTTTCTCCTACTTCTTAATATCATTTTTCTATTGATTGTTCTCTGTGTGTGTTGTTACTTTCTTTTTCTCCTTTGTGGATGTCAAATTTACTCACTGCCTTCCACTTTAAGCCAATTACTTGAGCTTCTCTAATCTATTGTGGGTGTGGCCATGCTGTATGCAGTATGTAAGTGCAGTGTGTGGTGTGTGTGTACACAGCATGCAACTGTGACTTATGCAATGACCAGCAAGTCCTTTGTTTGTGTATGTCTGTGAGAGTGATGCATCTTCCTGTGAGAGATAAACAGATTAGGTAGAATAATGTGCAGAAAATAAACTAAAAATGAATAAATGCACACACAGAATTTGACTGGCACGCAAGAAAATGTGCTGTTCTCAATTTAAAGTCTATTTTCAGCAGGCCTTAGAAGTCTGTTTTACTGTAGTTTCAGCAAGGTCCTCATGTAAACTGCAGCTTTGGCAGCTTATGATGTTGATACTTTGTGGCAGTACTATGTAAATTCTGTAGGTGAACAAACTGCTTACTTTAGGGGAATTATAGCCTATTACTGGGACATAGCTCAGAAGCAGTTAAAAAGAAGAAGCACAGGAGACAATAAATGTAACACCAGGAAAAAAAATATAGAGATATCAAGTATGTTCACTTACCTTGAACAGGATAGTTTGATTTCATCCATTCAGCCCTCAAACCACAAATTACTGTGAAAACCTCTGAAAACTCAGCACAAATAAAAAAAATACAGTACTACAATTAACTATTATTTGCTTTTATAAGACCCAATTTAATTACCTGTCCTACAGAATCTATCAATTTAGTCCCAAATTACTGACCTCTGGTGCTGATATCAAATACTGTATATAATTCATATACAGTACTTCTTCTCCTTTCGGCTGCTCCCCTCAGGGGTCGCCACAGCGAAATACTAATGATTTGCATGTTTGATCTGGTTTTTTACGTCGGATGCCCTTCCTGACACAACCCTCACAACAAGGGACAAATTAGCAGATTTATGCATTTTGAACCTCAGTCACTGCAGATATTAATTCACATACAGTACAGTATATAAAAAATAAGCACTGAAATACATAATCAACTTTTTGCAGTTACTCGTGGTGTCCTATAGGGTGCACTGCCCCGCCACACTACCACTGCCACATCCGCATTGAACGTGCCTCCAACGTGAATGGACAGCACGGCTGACCAATCACATGTCGACGTACAATACAGTAACCCTTCTGAGTCAATGAGAGACGAGTAAAAGATGTTTTTGACTGTATGGGGCGGGCCTTGGGGATGATGGACAGATTTCGGTGTGGACTTTAGTTGAGCTTTTTCGAGGTTGAGATCGCGGGACGAACATTGTTTTTGGGGGAAAACAGAGTGAGCGGTCACGTTTGGAAAAGTTACTCTTTCAGATCCTTGGAAAAGACAACAGGTAACCTTTCACTTTAACGCCCTTTTAAATCACGTGATTTACACATCAGCGACTGCGGTTGATTCAATGCTTTTTCTCTGTTTTGAGTATATTGTTGCTGTACAGACACGCGTACCTCGTTAACCTGCACTAACATCGTCAGGTACTAGGATCTTTATTGCGCAGTGGTTAAGCTAGAAAAAGCGTCCCATCGAGTCCGTTATTCGGAGTTGAAGTCATATGATAGATGTAGACGCTTCATGGCGCCTCATCTGTCTTCTGTAGTATCTGTGTTATCCTCACCTATCCCCCGCACTTCGAACCCACGTCCTCCGCATCCTCCTCATTCACGTCCATGTGGTTAGCATAAAAGGTATCGGTTTCACTCTATTAACCAGTTCGACTATTAGGTGATAATTCATTTTCTCAATGAAAACAGCTCGTACACAGTGTGTCGGGGGCTGTTGTTTGAATTTCCTGGTGTAGTGTTACATGAACGGTCAGTTCAGGGAAACATGCTAACTTCAACATTAGCATGTTTCACACAACGCAAACATCCGCCTGCGACGGGAAGATGAAAACCACGCTAACATTTCATGTAAACGATTTTTTAAAAGTCTTTTGTCGTGTAACATAATTATGTCCATGTCTCAGGGCGATGCTGTTTCTAGCAACAGCAAGTCACAAGAGCACGTTGTTCCACTTGGATCAAAGCAGTGGTATTCGTTCCATATGGCGTTCCATATGGTTATAAATAGTTTAGAACAGTGTCTGATGAACCTATTCAACACTGTCCACTTAAAATAATCTGGAGATGGAAAAAAGAACCAAATCTCTATCAACTGGGGCTTGAAAATTGTGCTTAAAGCATTGAAATGAATTTAAAATATAATTTGAGTACTATAGTTTGAATAGGAGTTTCTTTGTGGTGGACCTTGGCTGTAAACATTTTATCTTCTGTCAAATTGCATTTATTCCTTCATAATAATTCCCCTCTAACTTCTGCTGATATTCATCCTAAAGTACAGTGTACATACATGTGTTGGGGATTTCCACATCAGCTCATGGATGTCATACTTTGTCTAACAGATGGCAAAGGCTCAGTTAGTTCACAGACAGATAGGCGAGTTGTCCAACCAAGGAACTGGACTCGGCTAAGATTGTGCTGACGTGTGAGAAGTCTGTCACAAACATGCAAACACATCACTACATTAGCATAATTCAGTTTTGAAGCACTATATAAACAGCTTTATGGTGCTGTGGACAATGTAAATCCAGTTTTAAATGCATTGTCCATAGGTATGAATGTGAGTGTGAATGGTTGTCTGTCTCTATGTGTCAGCCCTGCGATGAACTGGCGACTCATCCAGGGTGTACCCTGCCTTCGCTCAAGTCAGCTGGGATAGGCTCCAGCACCCCCCCCCCTCCCGACCCTCACGAGGATTAAGGGGTAGAAAATGGATGGATGGAAATGCATTAATGCCATATTACTAAGACTTATCAGTGACTGTCTTTGAGCCCTTTGTAATTCAGTGCTAGATGTGTACCATGGCATTACCACGACTGAGAGCCATGCAGACGTACAGACAGACTGGTATTAGGGCAGCCGCTGGTGGACTAGCAATCCCCTTTAAGTCTGTATGTTATGTGTGTGTGTTCATCTGCCCAACTAGTCATCACCTTAGTCAGTATAAGCCACCCTTGGTGCCTGCCTCCTGCCTTCCGCTTATGTGCTTCCCTCAGAGAAAGGGAATAAGGAGGGCAGCAGGGACACTAGATTATATAACCCAATCATCACCAGTCAGCTGTATTAGCAAGATGTGTCAAAATGCCTTAAAAAAAATCTCATTACCTTTACCTGGATGAAGTACCAATTAAATGAGGTCATGGGCAAAGAGAGCACTGCTGCGTTTATATTCACAATGGGTGATCCTATTATTAGCAACACCTGCACAATACAAGGCAACCAAATACAGCAACAGCACAAACTATGGGCTCCAAATTGCATAGAGTTTAACACCTTTCTTTATGCAGCCTCTGCAGCAATTGGAGGTTATATGCTTGACAATAGTATTGTTTTCTGCAAGTCTTTTGTATTGTATTGTGTGACAGGTGTTCAGGTTATTTATGTGCTCTGTGGGAAATGAATGTCAGAAAAGCCTATTGAATGTAGTTTAAAACTTATAAGACATTCATTACCAGTCCAAAGTTTGGACACACCCCATTTAGTTTTTTTTTCTCTTTTTTTTTTACTTCAGCCAGGATGCTCTCAACTGTTTTAAATGTGTTTATAATAGCTTATATTGATTTTTATTTTGGCAGTGAGATGCCCGCCTAATGCAGATGGCCACAGAGGTTGGGGAGGTTGAGGTTGTTTTTTTTTTTTTAAGATTTTCAGGTGAGCAATGATCAGATGAGTGCAGCAGCATAGTGGAATGGATGAAGACGGCACGGATTTATAAGTGCAACTGATTATGGGTGTGTAAGGTTGGGATGAGATCGATTGGACAGAAAATTTGGCTCAAGAGCAGACTTCTGCACCTGCCTGAAATACGTACATGTGCTTTAGACCATCAGCTGTCCTGTGTAGAGGTTGGATGGCCACAGATTCAGTAGTCCTATTTGTGTTACTACAACTACCGTACAAATCCATATCATGTCAAGAAACACTCAGGTTAATCAGCATAAAGATAGTAACACTGTCAACAAAGCGAAATATGGCTACTTACGACAATCTAAAATATTAAACATGATGTGGGATGTTACACACAGTTTGCTATGTGACTCTATATATGTTCTTTAACAGTTTGAATGTCTTCAGTGTTGATATACAGTGTTAAAAATGATCAGAATAAAGAAAAAAACACTGAAAGAGAAGGTTTGTCCAAGCATTTGGCTGGCAGTGTACAAAGAGTAAATATTGAGAGTAATTTAAGCTGTGTTGGAGTGATTTTAATAAAAAAGAAGTAAACAGTCAAGGAAGAACTCATAATAGAAGGCAGAAACACACTTATCTCTGTCTCTGGTGTGTGTCCCTGTGTGTGTAATTTTCTATAATCATCAGTGCCGTGTTCCTTCTCAGAGCCTCAGGATGTGTAGAACAGTGGCTTCTCTGTCATACGCACTAATGAGAACTCTTAATTGGTTGTTCTGGTGGGAGAATCTGCTCATTAAAGTTAGATAAAACTGACTGGAGGCCAGATAGATGTCAGTTCAGGATTTCATTTTCCTCCTCAGTTTTGCCACTGTCATGCACAAAGGTTGTCATTTGAGGTCTGAAATTATATTTTGGAACATATCCTCATAATGTGGGACTTCTGTATCTCATTGTGAGTCAGAGGATGCTTTATTGTGAAATTCAAAGGGAATACCAGAGAGATTTGAATATAGGTTAAGAGGTGAGCAGATAACAAAAGATTTGGGGAGATGGAAAGACCAAAACTTGGTATAAAACACTTTGTGACATATTTTACTCTGTAGAGGACCGCCTTATCCTTGCCTTATGAGTGGTGAAAGGCATAAGTGAGTAGATTGACAAGAGAAAGTAGCACAGAAAAAGGCAGAGGGGAAGTGAGTAGCAGTCAGACAGAGACAGGAAAGAGAGGATGAGTGAGAGTGACAGTGAGAGGGAGAGATATTGCTTAACCATTCGGAAAGGCTATGGGAACATCCCTGTGTGTGCGCATTTGTGTGTTTTCATCCTAACCCTGATGGTTCAACAGGAGCAACGTCACAACGGGGCATTCTCCGAGACGGCCCTACTGTCCCACTTTGGTTTCTATGACGAGCTGACTCCGTTTTTCTAGCGTATTTCGTCAGGTAGTGAAAGTGTTTTTTTTTTTTTTTTTCCCCAGCTTCCCAGCTTTCATCTCCTCTTTGATTGCAGTGACACTCGGATGGTCACAACAGTTATTAAGGTGGACATACTCTACAGTGCAGCAGTCAGCCGTGACCGACAAGTATTAGCCTCTTGCTTTCAGGGCTGCTCGGCCAGCGGGCACCGCAGGGTTTCCAATTCAAACAGAAAAGATCAGAGAGGCATGGATGAATGGAAACTGTAATGCAGTGTTCAGCTTATTACCCTCACAAAGCATTTGAACAGAGGAGGGGTGGTAGTGAGAGGGATAGAGACGTACAGGATGCATGAAATGACAAAGAAGAGAATGATGTAGATGTAACGATGGAAAAAGGATACAGTGCTGTGAAAAAAAAATTGCCCCATTCCTGTTTTTTTTTTTTTTTTTTTTGCATATTTGACACATCTGAATATTTCAGATCATCAAACAAATTTTAATATTAGACAAAGAAATCCTAAGCAAACCTGAGTAAATACAAAAATACAATGATTTCGTTTATTTAGGAGAAAAAGTATCCAAATCTACCTGGCCCTGTGTGAAAAAATAATTTCCCCCCTCTCGTTAAGTCATGAATTAACTATTTTAACTACTTTTTAATGGACACTTCAGTTTGTTTTCACTGGCCATATGCAAGCCTGATTACTGCCAGACCAACTGAATCAAGAAATCATTTCAGTAGAACCTGTCTGACAAAGTGAAGAAGGCTAAAAGATCTCTAAAAGTAACATATCATGTTGCCATCTGAAGAAATTTAAGAACAGTTGAGAAACAAAGTCAGTGACATCTATCAGTCTGGAAAGGGCTGCAAAGCCAGAATTATTGTGAGAGCCATTATCCATAAATGGAGAAACGTGGAATGGTGAACCTTCCTAGAAGTGGCCTGCCTACCGAAATTCTTCCAAGAACACATTGACGACTCATCCAGGAGGTTGTAAAAGAACCTAGAACTATCTAAAGAACTGCAGGCCTCGCCTGCCTTATTTAGGTTCAGTGTTTATGATTCATCTATGGCATCCATGGGAAAATTCCAAGATGCTGACTGTTACGGCCCCACCTATTGGTTGTACCGTATTATTGTTTTGAGTTTCTTCGAAGGCACCTGTGTGGAGTCCGGTGGAGGGCGGACCCGAGATG
>JAQQAE010013137.1:0-12876 GCA_029823295.1 Pseudamia nigra | reverse complement strand
AGTATTTGTGCTTTTTGCACAAACAAATGATGATAATAATAAATCGCCACAAAAACAAGTAAAATAGTACCATTCATCATTCTGAAATAAAACTAAATCAGATATTTTTGTCTGCTGGATTTTTCCCTCTACAAATGCTGTGCCAATCACCTCTCACTTACGTCACCCAAAACACAGTATTTTGGCACAGCATTTGTACTGGGAAAAATCCAGCAGATGAAAATATCGGATTTATGCTTTATTTCAGAATAATGAATGGCAGTATTTTACTTGTTTTTGTGGCGATTTATTGTTATTATCATTTGCTTGTGCAAAATGCACAAGTACTGCTGTTGTTCCAGCATGGAAATCGTATTTGGGTCGAAAACATTGTGCGCTTCTTTTTGACATGGAGAAGACGTATCAAAAGACTCTGACGTGGAGAAGTTTACTAGCTTCTTGAAATGTATGATACAGCTTGCTACGGAAGACTCCGTAGACAAAAAAGTGCTACATTACAGACAGCTGGACTGAATCAAGTCCAGTCAGCATTCTCACCATCAATGAAGGAGGCATACTGTACCAAACCGTACAAGGCCGGACCAAATCAAACTGGTCCACTTTCACACCAGCCCAAACATCTTGCACTTATATAGCACCTTTCTACCCTTCGGCTCTCAAAGCGCTTTACACTGCTTTCCATTCACCCAGCCACACACACATTCATACACCAGTGACACTCACTGGGAGCAATGTGGGCTTCTCATGTCCACACTTCAGCCTGTGGACATGAGAAGCCGGTATTTGAACCGCTAACCCTTCGGCTCCTGGACAACCTGCTCTACCTATTGAGCCACAGCCGTCAGTATTTGAAGAGACAAGTTGGTCAGAATGGGGATGCAGGCAACCCGGACAGGAACAAAACTGTGATTTCATTTTTGCTGTAATGCATCTTTGCTGAAATGCTGTGATGCCCCTACAGTATTTGGTCTGCTTGAAGCGGACCAAAAGCTGTAGGTGTGAAAGCACCCTTAGTGGTTCTGTTGGGTTTACTCTCTGTATAGTCATGAGGTCTCAGCATCGAATTGTGAAGCGCCTAGAGATAATCAGTGATTATGATTGGTGCTGTACAAATTGAATTGAATTGAATTGAATTTCTAATCACTATGTCTATTGGTAACTGCACAAAAAGAACTCAAATCATTCATTATTGATCACTGTAATATCTGTCAAAATTAAATTTATGTTGGCAGAAAATAAAATCTTGCATCTTCTCTATGTCTGGCACATGGTCATTAAGGAAAACGTAGTGTGCAAGGTCAGGTGACAACACTTTAAAAACTCAAATAACTGTACTCAAATAAGGTCCTGAACTCCCATCAGTAGCTTTATTTATTGAAACGTGTGATATGACTCATGCTGAATGTTGGCCTCAGTGTCCACAGTGGGAGCTGACGAGCTTCAGGCATCTCAGCCTTGGGCCAAATTAAAATCAAAACACTTAATTACTGTGAGCATTTGCTTGAGGGTGGTTTGCATGTCTGACACATTAAAACTCCAGTCAGGCAGTCTTAATAAATATTGTTGGAGCCAATTCAGATTGTATTTCCAGCTCGACATGGCTTCAAACTCATGTCCAGTGCTTTGAAACTGCCATTGTCTATATTCTTATTAGTTATGTTTTAGATCTGACTGGAATTACAAGGAGCTCTTCTGTGATTTACATTTCCCACAGCTCTGGTAACATATAAAGGCCTTATGCTACATTCAGATGCATAGACAGTACAGAGGTTTCTCACTTGGGGATTGGGAGTTTGTCTGGGGATGCACTGCAGAAGAAAGAATAATTAAAATGTGTTGATACTGACATATTTTATCATTTTTTGACAATCTGTTTAGACTTGCATTCCTTTCATAACAGTGGTTCCCAAAAGCAAAATGAGCTCAGGCTTTGCGTGTTAACTTTTGTTAATTTTTTGAATTATTTTGCTCCTTTTGCTTTATTCTTTGGTCATTTCATTCATTATTATCTTGATTACATTGCACACTGTTTATCATGAAAACAAAATTTTGATAATCATCTTGTTTATTCTGTTGACTTAATGCTAATGAAGATGATGTAATGACACTTTACCCTTTTATAAATTATGATTACAGTGATGCTTCATTTTGCACAACCTTTATTGTAGCTCATATTCACTGATTGTTTTATCGTTGTTTGTTTGTTCATTCATTTTCCACCCCTTAATCCTTGCGAGGGTGCAGGGGCGCTGGAGCCTGTCCTAGCTGACTTAGGGCGAAGGCAGGGTACACCCTGAATGAGTCGCCAGTTCATCGCAAGGCTGAAATATAAAGACAGACAACCATTCATGTTCGCATTCGTACTCATGGGCAATTTAGATTGAACAATTCATCTAACCCTTAGTGCATGTTTTTGGTTGTGGGAGGAAGCTGGAGTACCCAGAGATAACCCACGCAGACACGGGGAGAACATACAAACTCCACACAGCAAGATATTTTGTTGTGTAGGTTCAAAATATGTGGTTGATTAATAAAGACAGACGCTACTTCAGTGACAAAAGCCATTGGAATATTTCTAATCAACATTATGACCACTCCATCAGTTAGTGGTCATAATGTTATGGCTGATCAGTGGATATATGAATGCATCAGTGATCCTGGATTGACCAGTCAGTGATCTGCATGATTTTATGTCCCATTTATGGCCTAGACATAGCAAATCAGAGACCAAAAATACTCTCTCAAAGTCTTACTTGGTACAACCCATTCTTACCCCCAAGTCATCACATCCTGACTCTTGGTCATGATCCCAAATCGTCCTATACTGATGCAAAGAGTGTCTGCAGCTTCCTAGTGGGTGACATTTGAGGCAGTTATGGGGTGCACCAAACTTCCACCTATGGGACTGGGGATTCCCATGTCAAGCTGAGCATTTTTGACCATGATGTATCTATCCTCAAGTCCCAAGAAACTCACATCCAGACCATAGTTCTTTCACCCTAACAAAATCAGTTTTCTTCAGTGTTTTTGTGCCTATATGTGATGACCTTCAAGTGAGAATGTGTTGTTTAGTATCTGGTATTTTGCAGGCCAATCCTGCCAATAGAAATGTGGCAATATAGAGCCTCATCCCACACAAAAATGCAATTACATTGCAAATCTCTTGCTTCTCTGAGGCTGAAGATGAACAGTGACTTGTTTGCTCTAATTTAACTTCCTGTTGCTTTTCCAAACACGCTACATCTATAAGGGCACAGTCAGACTAGGGCCCCCTTCACCACTCTCCACTAGTGTGCACTCCAAGTGGCTCAGCTCCAAGCAGGCGCTTTTGAGTCATTTCTGGTCACATAGAAACTTATGCAGGATTCCTCAATTATGTAATGTGGCAGCCCTTCCTTGAATCGCCACCTTATTGTGGTGGAGGGGTTTGTGTGCCTGAGTGATCGCAGGGTCTATGTTATTGGGGGAAATTTCGTCCGGGTAGGGTCCTAGGGCAAATTGGTCCTAGGTGACAGGTCATACTAAGAGCCATTCAGAATACCCTATTGACTATGCCTTCCAGTGAGCCCACCACCTGCAGGAAGGGTTGTAAGTGTCCAGTGTTGTGTGGTTTGGGTGGCAGCCGAAGGTTGCCAAAACTAGCTCCAACGGGAGGAGGCCCTGTGGCAGACTGAGGCCACGCAGAAGGGACTACAGTATGTCTCTCAGTTGGGCTGGGAATGCCTGGAGGAGCTAGAGGAGGTGTATGGGGAGAGGGAAGCCTGGGCTTCTCTGCTTAGGCTGCCCCCGTGACCCTGACCCGGATAAGCGGAAGATGATGGATGGATGGTAATGTGGCAGGAGGCAACAGGAGATTAATAGCAGGTCTATGCACTGTCCGCGTGATCATAGCCATGCTCCAGCAGCCATTCCGTGATAATAATGAACAGCCTCAGAACAAGGAAAGTAGTGCGGGTGCTAAGCGAGTGTTTTACTCATGTGGGACTGTGATGAAAGTGTGAAGCCTCTACACCCTGAATTTGTGACAAGACCTCTTGAAAGCGAGAGCCCTTGTTTATCAAATTGCTTTTAACATCACAAAGACAAGACGACGTGTGTTGCAGAGGAGAGCTTTGTTTTATCTTTTCTTCAAAGCTCCCTCCATCACAACTTCTTTTTTTTTCTCCTGTTCTCCCATTTCAAGTGTGAAGTAAAGGTTTGGGTAAACATATGCAGAGCATTGCCCCCCGCCCCCCCGCCTTGAATAAGTCTTTGGATTCATGTCTGATTCTTTCTCCTGCCTCCCATCTCTTTTGAAAGAAACCTCCCTCCAGGCTTGTGTATACACTGAATCAAGGGCGTAGGTTTCATTTGAACATTGAGGGGGTTACAGTTTTTGTCGGGTATTTCTGGATCCTCCTGGAAATGTTGACATTCTATGTGTTCTGGTGGATTCTTAATGCGTTAGTTCATGGGGTTTTTGCATACGTTTATGAAGGGAACAAATAATATAAACAAAATAATCAAGGAAATGAAGGAACAAGTTTGTTTGACTGGCCATGATCAAAAGATATCTGGTGAAATTTACAGCGAGATATAATACAGTGAGATATAATACAGAGATATTTTTCATGTTTTCATGTTACAAGCAGTAGCACAACACATCCCAAACTTAGCTGGATATTGCTATTAAAGTTGTCAAAGTAAATTGGTTAAAACTAAAAACAAAACAGAGAGGTTCATGAAGTCAATATGGCAAAAAGAAATTAAATTATCCATAGAGTGAAAAAAAAGTTAAAAAATTAACAAAATGAAGCAATACAACCATGGCAATGAAAAATAATAATCAATATAATCCAAAAAATGGACATAAATTAGCAAAGACTGAAGAAAACTTTCAAGAAAATAAAATAGTAATAAAATAAGATAATAAAATAGTAAAAATAAGTCACAAAATGCACCACATTGAACAACACAGGAACAAAATAAAAAAGAAAATAGATAGAACAATTGAGAAAATAAAAAAGGACAATCAAAATAATCAAAACATAAACAGAGGTGAAGAAAGACATCGACAAAATAAACCCCAAAATGAACAGAACAAGCAAAATGAACCAAAATCAAACAGTAAAGGAAAGTAATCAAGATATCAAATGACCAAAATAATTTAAAACAATTAAACTACGTGAACAAAAAAGTAACAAAAATGAACAATGTAGCGAGAAAATGTACCAAACAGAACAATAAAGAAATAAAATAGCCCACTGAAAATGATCTAGTCATGAAAAATAACAAAAAATATGCACAGCAATTCAAAAAAATTAACAGAATGAAGCAAAAAACAAACATAATAATTGAGAAAATGAAAAACATACAACAAAATGCATTAGACTGAACAATGCAGAAATAAAATAACAAAAAAATGAATAAACCCAATTAAAGAATCACAAAAACAAAGAAAAGAACAACTCAAATACATCACAAAATGAACAAACTGAACAGTAACGGAAAATAATTAGGAAAACAGCTGATCAATAATTCTACCAATTAACTTAAATGCACAAAAAAGTGAACAAAACCTACAGAATGAGCTAAATAGTTTGAAAATGAGCAAAATGAAACACAACAATCATGAAAATGAACAAAAATGAACAGAAATGAGCAATTTTATAAATGGAAATAATTCGCAAAATGGAAATGAACCAAGAAAGGAGCAAAATAATGAACAAAATGCACCATTATGGATGGCAACAAATAACCAAAATGAACCCAAAATTGCACAAAAACGCCATTATCCGTGAAAAGCTGCACTGAAAGAAGCATGGATGTAAATAACCTGACGTGAAACGTTTTTTTAAAGGTACAAAGGTTATGTTTTTCCCTTGTCCTCTAACAAAAGTGCCGTTTGTTTGTGCCTGGAAGGAGACTCTGGAGATGGAGTTGTAGATATAATGTTGAACACATGCAACAACTTCTGCTCATGTTGAAAATCACATGTATGTGACATGAGCCTGCGCTGACAAATCATCGTGGAAAAGCAGCAGCTGTAACAGGCTCGTGGCTCGTCTTCTGCATCTGTGGACTTTTTCTGCAAGGCCTTTCTATCTGTCGGCCCGTCCGTCTCCGTGGTGACGAGGCAGCTCTCTGCCTGTTTGATGTGGGCTTGACGGTCAAGGATAATGGTGCGTCCTGGGACCATTGTCATCTCTGTCAATTTGATGGCAGAGGTGGGCGGGGCCAAGCACATCAATCTACTGTAACTCCTTTTTCAGTCTTGAATTTTTTTGGATGCATTTTTGTAAATATTTGTCTGCTTTTGGATAATTTAGCTTATTATTTCATTCATGTTGCTCATTGCTTTTCATGTTTGTAATGATTTGGTTCATGTTGATTCAGTATGAAATCATTGTGTTCATTTGTATTTATTTACGTGATTATTTTACTAATTTTGCTATATGATTTTTACACATTTTTCTTCACTTTATTATTTTGGATGAATTTTTCTGGAATTTTTTGGTGATTTTCTTCATTGTTTTACAATCTTTCACAAGTACTTAGTTCATTTTGTCAGTTTGTCAAATTTTTGCTCATTTGGTTTATTTTTTAAATTATTTTCTTTTTTGGATAGTTTCTGCATTATTTTGTCCATTTCACTTCTTTTTTCATGTCACCGTGTTAATTTTAAAATTATTTTCTTGTTTATTTCACTACTTTTTATGTTTTGTTTTGTTTTTTTTACCATTTTTGTTTAATTTATTGTTTTGATAATTTTTCTTGATCTTTTTGGGGATTTTCTTCATTGTTCAACAATCTTTCCTAAGTATTTTGGTTCAGTTTTGAAATCAATGTGTTCATTCTTAATAACTTCATTCATATGTGCATTTCTCTATTTTTTTAGAGAAATGGTAATATATACATATGTATATATATATATACATATATATATATGTATGTATCACCATTTCTCTTTACGTTATCATTTTGTTAATTTTCTGGATCACATTTTGATGGTTTCCTTGAATATTTTGCAAATTTTCATAATTATTTAGTTCTTCTCTTGTCAATTGTTCTATTTTTTTGCTATTATGGTTTATTATTTTATTCATTTTTCTTCATTTTGTTGATTCTTTTCTTAATTTTTGGATAATGTCTGTATTGTTTGATACATTTCAGGTCATTTTTGAAATCATTGTGTTTGTAATGATTTTCTTGATTATTTTGCTAATTTCCCTATATGTTTTTTAACCATTTTCTTCTTTTTATTAATTTGTTCATTTTTCTAGATTATTTTGGACACTTATTAGTGCTTTTCTTTATTGGTTGAAAATCTTCAAAATGAAAATTTGATTTTTTTTTTCTCTTTTTTGCCCATTTGGTTTATTGCTTCTTTCATTTCAGATCATTTTGCCAGTTTTTGTCTATTTTTGCATAATTTGTGTATTATTTGACACATTTTTTATTCATTTTACTAAATCATTGTATTAGTTTTGATTATTTCCTAGATTTTTTTGCTCCTTCTTGGTTTTTTGACCCATTTTTCTTCACTTTATTATTTTGTTAATTTTTTTGGTCTATTTTGGACACTTTTTGGTGCTTTTACTTTGTGGTTGTGCATTTTTTTGCACATTTTTTATTCATTTTGTTTATTTTAATCTAGATCTTTTGGACTTTGTTTTTCTCATCTTCTTATTTAATGTTGTGCTGCTTATTTTGTTACATCTAATTTGGAAATCCTATGATATATGGATTAATTTATAGTTAAAAATAAAGACATTCTGGTGGTTTCTGATGAAGTTGGAGTTGAGAAAGACTCTTGCTTCCTGCTACATTTTCTTGACTGGACATGCGGTCACTTTATTTAATCTTGACGTGTCCTTGCAATGGCATCATATATGAATTTTTGGCACGCCATCCTCCAATGACTTGTCTTCTCTTGATAATCCGTCCCTCTTCCTCTTTTTTTTTTTTTTTTGGAAGACACGCACACATACTTTCCCTTCTTACTTTTACATTCGCGTCTTCTCAGTGTCAAACAAAGCCTTGAAAACTACTGATCATTTTTTTTTCTTTTTCTTTTTTTTGTTTGGATAGAATATAACAAGGATCCCTTTTCTCTTTGATGTAATTAAGCTCCTGAGGCTTGATCTGGGCGTCAGAGTTAATTTTTTCCCGAGCATCGCAGGGAGCTATCAGAAGACTTCAGATGTCAGGCACTCTTTCAAGCTTCACGGCACCTCGTTTTTCCTCCACCTCGCATAAAAAGATGGGAAAGAAGAGAAGGAGGGAGGGAGGGAGGAGGGGTTGAGAGAGAAAGAAAAGAAAAGGGAAAAACAAACCGACTCGACTGACGTGCTGCCCAACACCTCCATCCTTGGCTCCCCTAATAGTCCTCCTTATCTCGACACCCTGATCCCCCAGGCTCCTTTTTGTGTAACCATCAAAATTGCCCACCTGTAGCCTCAGGACATAAGAGGAGGGAGGGGGCTGTTGAAATGCCCTCTGCGGTGTGCTTTTTTTTTCTTTTTAATGGTAGTTGGTTTCTGTTGAGCGAGCAACCTATGTCACTGACACCTTCGACTTCACTAATGATGAGTCAGAGGACACCCGCAGCGAGGTGTCTGTCTGTCCGCTGTCCTGCAGATTGGCGAGGATGCCACAATTTGTATGGTATGGTAGTCAGAATTAAGTCTTCAGGGAGGTGCAAGGCCCTCGGATAACCCAGCTGCCAGAATCCAGTGTTTTACATTGGATGCCTCTGCAAAGCACAGATAATGGTTGTGTTTCTGAATTAGAAATTTGTTCATTTCTCCATATTGTTTAGTAGATTATAATATATAAACCCTGTAACAACACATTATGTAGTAAATCAACAAAATGCAATCATTTTTCATTTCATTTTGTAATATCCAACCTGCCTCTACATGCACAAAGTGTTGTGTTTTACATACCTGATACAGAGTTTACAATTAATTAACAATGTTTTGACTAACTTTTAAATGACATTTTAGAGCTAAGCGCCCTCTGGTGGTAAAACAAATATAAATGTATAAATAAATATAAGTATATAATTCACAGGTTCACAGGTAGGACGAGGATGCACTGGAACCAACAGAACTAACAGATATGAGTGAATAAGTGTGGCAAACTTTTTTCAGGCATTTTTTGCATTTCATACATTTTCTCTGTTTCATGGTTTGTGCTCGTAATAACTCCTGAATTTTGCAATAGTCTCCTGCATTTGTGATGAACTGTCTCAATGCAATATCTAACAAATTACTACTCATATTAGAGGAGATTATTACATAATGTGGTGGTTCTGTACTTTGTAAAAACCATACCTGTATCTAATACTTAACCCCAAAATGCATGGAAATGTTTTCCATATCCTGTAATAACTTATTCTGTAATGTATTCATTACAAAATGCGGCATGTTATGACAAAATGCATATGTTGGTGTTATTACACTTCATGAAGTGAAAATTTGCAAAATGCACTGATACAAATCCAAATGCAATCTCTTCCACACCCAGTAATTTCCGGGTACCTCTAGACCCAAACTTATAAAAATTCACATAAAACAGCCATAATACCTAAGCCAGAGATCTAATCAGCCAATCACATGGCAGCAACTCAGTGCATTCAGGCATGTAGATACGGTCAATGCCACGCAGATGAAATTTAAATAGAGTCTCAAGAGGTGATGTAAATAACTTTGAATGTAGTCCTAAGCAACAAGGCTTCAACTGATATCAAAGACATTAATTGTTCCCTATAAACCAGTCAGAACTCTGTGTGAAGGCCTACATGTGGTTCCCTGAATCTATAAAACTAGACCAGGAGGCAGAACATTCAGTTACTAAGTTCCTCTCCTGTGGAACTGCCAGTCTGGGTCCAGGATACAGACACCCTTTGTACTTTTAAAACTAGACTTAAAGCTGCAGTCTACATTTGGAAACTCAATATACATAAATGATTAGACAGGCAACTTGCCAGTCAACATGACTTGCAACCTCATAGGTGCACAAGGTCATGGACTCACTCACAGAGCTGAAAACAGTTACTTTGGAACTACTGTAGCAATTGTACCTTATCTAAGCACAGGATGAGTGAGGACAGACAGCACACATTTCAAATTCTGGTCTTGAACCTGTCCAGTGTCTGTCTGTGTCACCGAGTGTCTATGTTGTTTGCTATCTTTAATGTTTTTTTGTCTCTCCTCTGGTCGTGGCTGGTGGCCACCTACTCAGATCCTGGTCTGCTGGAAGTGTTTCTACCTGAGTATTGTTTCTGACCATGTTCATTTATTTATGACTACATTGTACCCATCTTCTGATAGAGAAGGGGTTCAACCAGCTACTAGCAAGGTGGACCTTATGAAGTGGTCACTGAATATATGTATAGTAACAATATGTTTGAGTCAGAAATATTTACATCCTCTAGTAATACTGCACATTTTCCAGTGGCATTTAATTCATGATCATTCCCTTACACAATGGTTCCCAAACATGTTCCACACAGGTGTCCTTGGGATCCAGACAGCCATAATTTCATGCATGGCTTTCACAGGGTTGAATAAAAATGATTAAAATAACGAATAAACAAATAAAGATCAAAATAGTAAACTAAATGAGCAAAAAAAAAAAGGCAATGTGGAATATTTAGCACCAACACCTCACAGCAAAGAGGTCCAGTGTTCGATCCCCACTCTGGCCAGCGGGGTCTTGCATTGCAGACTTTGCATGTTCTCCATGGGTCTCTGTGGGTTCTCTGTAGGAACTCTGGCTTCCTCACAAATCCAAAACTTAGGTTAATAGCTCTTAGGTTAATTGGTCACTCTAAATGACCATTTATACATCTGAATGTGAGAATGAATTTTTGTCTATCTCTATATTTCAGCCCTGCAATGAACTTGCGACTTGTCCACGGTGTACCCTCCCTTCTCCTCAAGCCAGTTGGGATAAACTCCAGTACAACCCTCCACCAGCGACATCCCTCCCCACTGAATGCACCATTAGAGATGTTGGGATGTGTTTTGCATTCAAAAACCATGCTCTTCTACAACCGACAAGTTCAACCTTCAATGACAAATAACTAAGGAATTATACATATCCCTGGCTTACAGAAATGTACAAACACTACTGAGATGGAATAAAGGCTCAATTTTGTTTCTCATCCCAGGTCAAATTCATGTGCAACTGTTTGAAGGACTGGTCTGTCTTTGCTACATTGTTCTTTGTAAATGGAGTCAAAGTTCAGGAGGCAGGATTAGGTTTGAGGACAAGAAGACGAGACGACAGTAGAAGCTCAGATGCCTTTTCTTCTCATTTTCAGCATCTAAACTCTCCCCCTCCCTTTTTTTCTTTCTCTCTTTCCCGACCCTTGGCTGACAGACACTCAGCCTGTGTTCAAAGCATAATCTCCAACCTCTAGGTAGCGCCGCTCAAGCTTGAAAACCAAATCTATGGAAGAGGAGGTGGTGGTGGGGGGTGATGTTGGAATAAAGGCACATTAGACAGACATTTCCTCTCAATTGCTGAAACAATAAGCCCTATTTATCGCCCATTTGAAAAAGGTTTGACGCGGCGATGAAACAGAGGCGGCTTTCATCTCACTGGCATATTAAACTGTCACAGTGCTTAACTTTAAATGAAGGTGACACGCCACTGACTTGGGGATGTCACTAATAGTTCAATGGCGACCTGCTAATAGAAGTACAAATATGACACGTTTGCTTTAACTAAAACCTCCGCTGTCAGATTACCCTGCTGACATCTTCAACTTTTTCATACATTAACGTGACACTTGGAACAAATGCAATTTGAGCGTTACGAGTGGGACAAAAGAAGGAGCACGGCTCAAAGCATCAGGAATGGTATTGTTATGAGGTAAAAAGATGACATGTTCTTGTATTAGGTGTATGTAATGAAGCTCACATGTGGTAAGTGTCATGTGATAAGCGTGTGCCCTTGATGTTTGCACAGAGCTTTACAGGAATGTAGCTGGAGGTTCAGTAGTGCAGAGGTGGACTGAACAGTCCTTGTTTTTCCATGGCTGGAAAAGTAGAAATATGCAGTAAGGCTGCATAAGTTGGTGAAAATGGCATTGTGTCCCTGTTGTGCAGTGCTATGCAGGGCACAGGATATTGAGAAAACCCTTGCAAATTACACATCAAAATGTGTGTAAATTCTGGGGTAAAGCTGGATGATATGGCCTAAAAGTAAAATCTCAATTTTTTTTCACAAAAAAAATTTACTTTATGTTTTTTTTTTTTTTCAATTTTTTTCCTACTTTAAAACAAAAAGAATACATACAAATGACAGCGATAAAGGGGCAAGGCAACTTCAGCAAAATACTTGTGGCTAGGTAGTACATTCCTGGGGTCTATAGTTTTCAGCAAGTAGATAAAACCAGCCTTTTCCACTGTATATATGGGTACCGTATCTTTAGCAACGTGCAAAGTGACTGCGTCGATGATCACTTTACATCGTACCCTTTTCTTATCATGTGTGGTGCCTTGGGTAAATGATTCCACCACAGTAAGCTGCTTTTTAGTAGGGGTTTGTTGGTTGTGGTAGTCTTTTAAATTAAGGAGTTTGTTGGTGGTAGTGGTCTTTTAAGTTAAGAAATTTGTTGTGGTAGTGGTCTTTTAAGTTAAGGAGTGGTGGTCATGTCGATATTTTAGATGGTGGAATAAGTTTGTTGTTGTCCTTTGTTTCAATGGGCTTTAGACAAACATTGCAGCATGTAGTCACTTGGTCCACATCTGTCATCATAAACTAGTTCAAAACCAGTGCCGATACTAATCCTTTTTTAGGAACAAACTTCTCGCTCTCGTTTGCGGTAGCCATGTTGTTAATGTGTTTGCATCTCTGTTAAGGAAACAAGGGGGGGTTGGG
>JAQQAE010013136.1:0-12876 GCA_029823295.1 Pseudamia nigra | reverse complement strand
TCACTTGTTGCCAGCTGAAACATAATTACCCATGCAGAAATTATCCAATGGGAGGCTCATACCTATTTGCTTAGTTACATCCATGTGGTGACGTTTTTTTTTGGCCAGGCAGTGTACGATGCAGCTTTACATCCCATAATGCTGCAGTGGCTGGTGAGTGTCGGGAGAACATGGAAACATCAGACACTTTTTACGTCTCAATGTTTCACTGTTGCTTTGAGAACAATATACAGTCTGAAGGTTAAAATTATTCCAATGTCCATTAGTTATAGACATGACATGGGACGGGGTAAACTCTAATGGAGCGTACTGTATGTGATAACACTCGTGTCAGCTCACGTATAGGATGTATGACATAGTACTACAGTATATATAATACAGTATATGTACTGTGAAAATGTACTGTAAATGATGCTCAGATGCCCAGAGAAAAGACATCCTTACCTACAAATATCAAATTCTCTAGTTGATGAAAGTGTAAGTTTCATCAACTGTAAGTTTCATCAACAGCACAATAGAACTAGTAGAGTGAAAAACTACTCAATCAATGAGTAGCTTTGTCACATGGACTTTATTACAGCATAATAGACCGTGTTCAGATAAGTATTTTGATCATTTCTGTATTTTATGATGGCTCATTGTAGTCATGTGATGAAATGTCTCACTGAGCTGTTTTATGCACCGGCTCATTGTGGCCCATTCTCCCCGATATCCTGTGATCATCTCATTCTTCTATTCTTCTTTGTGAGTTGTATTTTCACAGCTGCAGTGCTGAGTTTCCACAGGGATCAGTCAGTTCTTCACGGTTGTGCAGAGGGTAGCACTCATGCCTCACAGCTAGAATTTTCTGGGTTCGGTCCCAACACCCGGTGGGAGTTTGGATGTTCTGTGTGGAGTTTGCATGTTCTCTCCGGGTACTCCGGGTCATCTGTCTGTTTAGTCATGAATTTGAGTCTCAGCCTCAAATTGTGAAGCGCCTAGAGATAATCAGTGATTATGATTGGTGCTACACAAATAAAATTAAATTGAAAATTGAATCACTCAGTCCCTAAATGCACCTTGTGCTTCCTCAGGGTACTTCTTATACATCGAGGCTTCGCTCATGCGTCCGGGTCACAAAGCTCGGTTGCTGACCTCTGGCCTGCGCGGCTCCTCCTCTCCTCAGTGTCTGATCTTCTACTTCCACATGTATGGATCTGGTAGCGGCATACTGAGCGTGCTCCTTCACCACAGCGGCCGTGAGCGGGAGGCGCTGCTGTGGAGACGTCGCGGTGAGCAGAGCGTCAGCTGGATGAGGGCCATGGTGGACTACCACTGTGATGACCGACACCAGGTACAAACATCAGCTCAGCACCTGGAAAGAAAAGTGTCAACACCATGCGATGTGAAGAATCTATAACCCTACTTCCAAAAAAGTTGGGATGTAAATTAAATGTGAATAAAATCAGAATGAAATGATTTTCAAATGTCATAAACTCACATTTTATTCCGAATAGAACATAAACAACATATCAGATGTTAAACAGACATTTTACCATTTAATGGAAAACATTAGCTCCGTTTGAATTTGATAGCAGCAGCACTTCTCAAAAAAGTTGGAACTGGGGCAACATAAGGCTGGAAAAGTAACTGGTATAAATCCAAACCAACAAGAGGAGCATATGACAACTAACTAGGTTAACTGGTAACACGTCAGTAACATGACTTGGTATAAAAGGAGCATTTCAGAGGGGCGCCTATATGTGAACACAATCTAGGAATGCCACCATCTTCTCTCACTTAAAATGGTCTGAATCATTCATCTGACCACAGAACAGTTTAACATTGTGTCTCAGACCATTTTAAAAGAGCTTTGGTCTAGAGAAGACGGTGGCGTTTCTGGATCATGATCATCACATATTGCTTCTTCTTTATATGATACAACTTTAACTTGAGAATCATGTCTGTTTTTAATGCAGTACTGCCTGAGGGCCCCGAGAACACCAGCATCCAGTTTGACCTTCCTCCTGATTCTCTGAATCTTTTGATGATATTATACACAGTAGATGGTGGACCTTCAAAGTCTGAGACATTTTACATTGAGGAACATTTTTCTGTTCCACAGTTTTTAGACCCAATTTGTCACAGATTGATGAACCTCTTTACACCTGAGAGGCTCTATCTCTTTTACACCCAGTAATGTTACTGACCTGCTTCCACCTAGTTAGTTTTCAAATGCTCTTCCAGTTGGTTTTGAGTCATGTCAGTTACGTTTCCAGCCCTTTGTTGCCCCCTGTTCCAATTTTTTTTGAGATGTGTTGCTGACATCAAATTCATAATGATCTGATGATTTCTATGACATAATAAAATGTCTCAGTTTCAACATCTGATATGTTGTTTATGTTCTATTGGGAATAAAATATGAGTTTGAGATTTGAAAATCATTGCATTCTGTGTTTTTCACATTTTATTTACATTCCATCTTTTTAGGAATGACTGTTGTATTATAAAGTGACATGAAGTTTGAATTTTTACCATCAATAAAGTAAATGTTAAAGGCAGTAAATTGAACAAGAATGATTTAATGTTACCACCAAAATTAACTAAATAAAAAAACACATTGGACAAAAACTGAACAAAATATTTCACAACAAAAAACACGCACACAAAATACTATAAATCTAAAAAAACCCCCCGACAATATTCAAGAAAATTAACAAAAAATGTCAAAAACTGAACAGAATAATTAAAACAATTGATGAGCAGAATTAAAATAAAATCAACAGAATATCCATAAAATGGACACAAATGACTAAAATCATAAATAAAAAACTGAGCGCCCAGTTTTGTAATAAACCATGACCTTGACCTTTTTCCTAGAATGTCACATCACATGTGAATCATCATAGTCAATATCCTAGGGCTCGATGACGTTTACAATATGACTATATAAATAGAAATGTGTGTAGGTCAAAGGTCAGTGATTTTCAGACCCTAGTGATTTTCAAGGTCACTGTCAAGGTCATCTGATAAAAAAAGAACAATGAACTTGTAATGTAACCAACAAATTACTAAGCCAATAAAAAGGCTTTTTTGAGTCAAATCCTAAGTTCAGCAAAGCCGGTTGTAGATGATTTGAGTGCTTCACTGAATCGGAAACTAGCATCTAGCTCACCAGTGTAAAAGGAGAAGATGTGAAAATGTGTAACGACCCTGAGCCGCAGGTTGGGCACCGCCTCCATCTGACGCTGGGAACTGCACACAGTTAAACAGCTGGGATTTGGAGAAATCAGCTTTGTTCATCACTGGGACATCCATGTCAATTTCAAAAGGCTGGACAGAACTCATGCAATATTCACACTAATACTATATTTATGTCTCCATTCCGGCCTCTCACTCTCACTCATACAAATAATATCCTATACCGTTAAAAACATTTTTCTGTTGGCGTGTATTTGGGATGAGAACGACAGCTTCACACCTGGAGGATTCTTTACATTTGTTTCGTCCTTTTTTGCCATCAGTCAGTAAATGACACACCTGGACGGACGGACTCATTACTTCACTCAGCACCACACTGCCCTAAGCACTGCTGTCTGTTGTCATTTCCATTTTCATCTCAGTTTCATCCTGTGGACAGTTTAAACAGTAGGTGAATGTAGAGCTGAGTCTCCTTTGTCATCATTTTCTTCATCTCTTGTGTTCCAGATTGTATTTGAAGCCATCCGAGGTCCATCACTACGCAGCGATATAGCTATTGATGATGTCTATTTTAAAAAGGGACCATGTGAAGGTTACACATTTTATTTTTTTGTATTATTCTTTGCAACCTCCTTTCTACACTTACATGTGACTTTTCCACTAATGCGATCAGCTCAGCTCACCTTGAGCCGACACAGATCAGAACGTGTTGGCTGCTGCTTGTAGAACCTCAGACTGGTGTCAGGACCACTGTCTGAACATCTGGCTCTTCTCCATCTAGTTTTGGTGCTGGACGGAGGTGTTTTTTAATTTCATTTTTTGAAATTGGGGTTGTAGATTTAAACCAAAACCTAAATATTAAATCTACATTTTATTTTGAAAATTGTAACTGACAATTGTAAATTTGGCTCGTAGCTGCTGAGGATGACATCACAATCCATTGTCAGTGAGTTGCTGAGGCGTTTGGTTCCTGTTGTCAGACGTCTGGTCCAGTGAAGAGCTGAGCTGCTGGTGTCAGTGGAAAAGTGTCAGTAGTCAGAGTGTCGAGATCAGCAGACTGACTCACTTTGGTATTTTCTTGTCTTCCTCTTCAGATCCTGAAGATACAGCACCGTACTCAGGCTTCTCGGAATATTTCAATGAGATTGAGAACTGAAACAGGCACCATGTCTTTCTCATTTACTGGTTAGTGTGAATGAGAACAGTCCACTAAGACGACCGACAAACATGTAGTGACGTTTCTGTTGCAGCGTGGGTCTTCACTGCTGCTGGTCTCCAGTCCACCACCATCATGTTCACGCTAGTGCTTTAACCTCAACTTTTCTCTGTTTACAGTAGGAGATCATATGGATGTGGTGCACGGGGGGAATCAGGCCTCATTTCAGATCATTTGAGATCATCCAAACTTTTATATTCAGGCCTGCGGATGCACTGACATTTGTTTTAAATGAAAGCAGTCAGACACATGAAGTCCTGCTTTCAACAGGCCGAGTTCTTCTTTTTCAGGTCTTTCATATAAACGTGGCTTTTGTGGCTAATGTTGCATTTGTTGCCACCAACGTTGTTAAGGTTTCGGGAAAATGTCATTTACCACATTCATGTATAATTTTACAATCAGGGGCCAGAAACAGCTGATCTTGAGAAGTCACGGTCACAGCTATTTAAAAAGTTGCAAAATATGAAGATTTTCTACAGATTTCCTTCAGGCACTATCTGATTTATCTTTGGTCCATTGTCCTCCACACTGTAAAAGAAAATCTGGAATTAACTTATGTAGGTCTGTATCCTCAGAATCAACAAGTGCAGACAATTCCTTGGTGTTTGATGCAAAACCATGTGATATGATACGATACAAAACAATTTGATACGAAACAATATGAAACGATACGAGACAATATGAAATGAAATGGTACGAGACAAGACGCTATGATAGGTTACATCATGCTTTTCTCTCCACATGGACAAATTTGTCTTGAAATCAAGTACTACACTATTGTAAATAAAAAAAAAAAACAACCAAGCAATTTAAGGTGTAAACCCTTTAAACATGCACACAGGCATTACCCACATGTGGTATCCTAAGCACAAGAGGTTTGCTTTGACATACTCTTCAAATCCTCATCATCCTAAATGTGGCCAGTGGTGGCGGGTGCACAGTTAGCTCTGTCGAAATGTCCTGTAAAGATAAATCTGTGTGGTTCAATTCCTAAATCGTGAAGGTCATGTATGAACAGAGCCAGAATTTATCACAACAGATGCTACACATTGGACCTCATGTCAGAACCATTCAGTAAATTCTTCTTAAATGTCACATGATCTTTCTGCCTTTAGGTACCCTTTACACTGCATCCCATCATTCGCAGTCATCACAACTCACCTGGGGTTTAGTGTCTCTGACAGGTGGACGGGGGAACGACCCCCCCCACCCCCACCCCAGCTGTCCAGTTTGTGGATGACTCACTCTACATACTGATCCACAGCTGCATTCACCATCTTTAGTTTTAGATTTCCATTCTGTTGTCATTATTTTGATGTAATTCTGTTTATGAGTCCTGAGTGAGAAACTAAGCCAGGCAGTAAGTAGTTTTGAATGATTTATAAAAGACATAATAAGACAAAAATGTAACAAGATGAAAATACACCTGATAAATATATACCATATAACAATTATATCATAACATGATCTAAAATGATTTCACTATAATTGTCACTATGGTTTTATCACACAGTGCTACAGATTTGAGTATATCTCACAACATGTACATGTTCTGACTGAACGTGACTTAAAGTATGACAAAGGACTGGCGTCCGGCTGCAGAGTCAGTGTGAGGCCTCATACTAAAAGGCCATCGTTCTTCTGTGTCTCAGCTGCCTGGAAGATGCTGGAAACCGTTTCCTTGTTTTTTTCTCTCTACTCTTTACAATCATGCAGCTTTTTCTCTTCCTTCCAGGCTCTGTGTGCACAAAGTCCAACTTTCCATGTGGTGATGTTTGATTTTTAATAAATTGTCAAGAGTGATGTTGACTCATGGCTGGTTCTGAAATGTGGATGTTTAGCTGCATTTTGGTTAAAGTTAAAGGTGCAGTCTACATTGTGGTGAATCTAGCAGGTCCTCTGTAAATGATTAGACAGGTGACCTGCCAGTCAAGTCCGCTTACAACCTCATACGTGCACGAGCTCTTGTACTCACTGACAGAGTTGAAAACATCTACTACTATGGTCGTTGTTCTGGTATCTGTATTTTATCTAACTACAGGATGACTGAGGAGACAGAGCCTGTATTTCAGATTCCTACAGCACCTGGTACAGGTAAGAAAAGAACAGACATAGTAGTCTGACAACTGTGAGGTTGTAAGCTGTGTTGACTGGCAGGTTGCCTGTTTAATCATTTATATCAGTCCAACACAAACAATCAGCTACTGACCAGTGAGCCAACATTGTAGACAGCACCTTTAAAGTTAAAGATGATCCTCAGACCTGTAGGTTACAACATGTACAGACGCATGTGAAGAAAAGAGAAAGACAGAATAACCCATTTGTACAGATTTGTAATGTGATTTTATCCCATTAAATAAATCCTACAGGTCAACTTAATGTGTCATGCAGTATTTGTGACGTGTACATACTCTGAGACATGATGACAAAAAGCAGACCTTTAATGACTTAGCATTTAATCACTCATTAATTTGAATTTAAATTCATACAACTCATTATGTGTTTTAATGGAGTACGAGGTATGTTATGCTCATAGGACCAGACCCACCAAAGGACTGTGTGGTTGTATAGGGTAGAATAGAACAGAATAGAATAGAAGCCTTTATTTTCATTGTGTATACAAGTATACAGTGAGATTAGAAGGTGCTACATAAGAATAACACAGGGAGTTTGATAATAACTTTAATGCATACTAAAACACAATAAATAACTAGAATGAGTATTGCACTGTTGATGGGATATTACACTTGTTATTGAGTATTGAGTCTGCAAACTGATGGTCCACAGGTAGAAGCTGTTTTAGAGTCTGTTAGTCTGTGATTTCAGACTCTTGTACCTCCTGCCGGATGGTAAGAAGGTTGTGGCTTTGGTGGGAACTGTGTTTGGAGAGGCACCGAGAACTGGACATCATCCAGAGAAGACAAAAGGCCCATCTGATGACTGTCTGCAGAGGCAGTAGAACAGCCATCGTAGCACACCGAAATGCAGTAGGACAACACACTTTCAATGGTGGTGTAGCATAAGGACACCAGCAGCTGCTTTCAACTTTAATGAGAGAACCGTCATGCATTTAACCCAACTTCATAGCGTTTGTATAAAAACTATGCTGTAAAACCATTTCATTCAAAAAAGAACAACTCAAGCTGACACAAGCTGTGTAGATACAGTGTCCACAAACCTGTCAACTACTCTGCTCTGTTTTTCAGCATGTACTGTATGCACCCAGTGACAGGAGGTTTTTGGCCTATCAGGCAGGTTAAGGGTTAAGGAAATGATTTACAGCTGTAACTACCAATCACACTTCAGATTGAGTTGGTTGATCTGTGGTTTAATGCACAAGCTTGGAAAAGTGCTTTAATTTGGACCAAGACACATGAGGAGGAAGCTGCAAGGATTTTACTCACACCAGATGATTTAGTTTGATTTCTACAGAACAGAACAAAAATACATGATAGTTGTCCTGTGACTGACCTGTATGTGAAGATAACTGATAATAACTACTAGTTCAAGGCATGCAGGTTGATTGTTATTCAGTTATTACAATGTACCAATCTGTAAATACAGGAAAAAGATAGTGGAATCAATTCAAAGCATAGACAAACTGCACACATGAAAAACTGTTAAATTTTATGTATCAGTAACAGAAAAATGAAAGGCTTCAGGTGTGAATGTGGGAAGATTTACAGCTTCATTATTAGGTAAAATGTATTCTTTATGCATTTATTACTTAATTTTTCCAATATAAATCATTAACTGACATCATCACCCCTACAATATTTACATAAGGAACAGAGACCCCATGTCAAACATGCACTTAACCCCCTCACCCCCACCCCCAGTTTGCTACACAACATATTGGAGTGTGCTATTCATGCTACACTGAGCCTACTCACATCTGGAGGGGGCTGGTGTTTCAGTGAGGATAATGATCTTTGACTTCTCAGTCCCAGCTTAAAACACTCGGAGTCAAGTTCAAAGGGAGGGGGATGGAGCCACAATTCATCAGGCCGGGGACCTGTGTCTCTGAGAAAGTCATGAGCAACACTGGAGCTGCACAGGGGACTGTTTCAGCTCCCTTCCCGTTCACACTGTACATATCAGACTTCGAATATAACTCTGAATCCTGACACATCCGGGAATACTCCGATAACCCTGATATTATGGCATGTATTAAGAACGAACACGAAGGGGAGCACTGACATCTGATAAATGACTGGAGTCAGAAAGAAATCCCCCTGATGAACACCACCAGGACCAAAGAAATGATTCTGGATTTCAGAAAATCAAAGTCACCTCCTCACATTGAAGTGGTGCTGATACACAGATATGTTGGGGTCCATCTGGATAAGGAACTGGACTGATCCCAAATCACAGATACACTCTACCAGAAGGGTCAGAGTCATCTATTTTTCCTGTGGAGGCTCAGGTGTTTTGACGTCTACCCTCAGATTCTGTACATGTTTTACCAGTCAGTGGTTGACTGTGCAATCTGTTATGCTGTGGTCTGCTGGGGAGGCAGCATCAGACAAAGAGATGTCAAACACCTGAACTAGTGAAAAAGGCTGAATCAGTGGTTGGAGGGAGGTGGGCTGCGGCGGACAGATGGAGGACATTACTGACAACCCAGACCATCCTTTTCACCTCGTTCTGTCAGCTGCAGTGGACGACTAACATCACTACGCTGCAGAATTGAACATTATATGAGATCCATCAGACCTTTTAACACCACAGCTGATGGAGACTGATCTTTCTTTCTATGAGCTTGTCAATGACTTTCCTTAAAAGGGATCAATACCATTCAAAATATTTTACCTTGGTGGTCTTCAGTTTGTGTCAGTGCACAGTGAGGTACATCCCTGAATGTGAAATCCTGTGTAGCGTGTTCCAGTAAGACACATGTAGTATGAGGCAGCACAAAGTCAAACCACTTTCATTTTTGTCTGAGTCTGCGCTGATCCCTTGTGGTTGCACCTGGAGTACAGTGCAGACATGGCCACTAGATGGTGACAAAGAGCTGATTCACACTGATCTGAAAGTGGAGCAGAGACATGGCAGTGGACCAGGCTGACGCTGAGTTTGTACCAAGTGGAAGTACTTATGACTTCTGTAATATTTTATTAGAAATCATGATAATATGTATAAATAAGAACATTGTTAACTGATGCAGATGAAGGAGGCACATTAAAACACACACTTTGAGGTAAGAAATCAGGAAATTACCATGACAGAATCACAGACACTGTAATATACTTTTTAAAATGGTGGAGTACACAGAATCAGTACTTAAGTAACAGTATTATTACTTTGAAATTCTAATGTCTCAAGTACAAGTAGAAGTACTCATTAAAATAAGTACTTGAGTAAAAGAGTGTCTCATATAAAGCTGCTCAAGTAGTGAGTAACTTAATGTGGAGCTTCCATCCATCAATTTTCTACCCCTTTATCCCCCCCACTCCATGGGGGGGGGGGGGGTGCTGGAGCCTATCCCAGTTGACTTGGGGCAAGGGCAGGGTGCACCTTGGATGAGTTGCCAGTTCATCACAGGGATGACACATTCATGCCGATGGACAATTTAGAGTGACCAGTTCACCTAACCCCTAGTGCATGTTTTTGGATGTGGAAGGAAACCAGAGTACCCAGAGGGAACCCACACAGACATGGGGAGAACATGCAAACTCCACACAGAAAGGCCCCCAATACCTGGCGTTGGGATTGAACCCAGGAACCCTGGGAGGAATGAGTGCTACCCACTACACCACTGTGTCGCCTAATGTGGAACTTATTACAGCATAATATGCTGCATTCATACAAGTATTTTGATAATTTTTGTTCATTTTTTACATTGTTATATTTTTACCCTCTTTGTTCAGTTTTACTCTTTATTTACAGTTTTATTTTGTTGCTCATGTAGTTTTTGTTCAGGGTACTTTAATAGAAGAGAAACCCCTCCAGCAGAACCAGGGCTCTGGGTGGATGTCTGAAATTCAATAAATTGTTGTTTCTGTTTATGTGACTGTGTCGGTTAATGCCAACATAAGAATAAAATAAGAATATTTCATATTACACTGGCTTAACTCACTCATGTAAATGTACTGTAACTTTTGCAAGCCCCCCATATTAACAATGGTTATCATTGTTATACAGTAATGCTGATCATTTTAAGTGAACTTTATGAAATTCATTATGTCAACAATTTCCACACAGTGTAGTTAAATCAGTTCAAATCACACTACATGGTTCTGTGAAAAACTTTATCAACAATGAAAGAGAAAATTGCACCAGCCAGGGTAGCTGTCTGAGTTTGAAATAGGTGGGTAGTTTTCAATTGTATAAGCAATAAACATAAAAAGCCTGATTGTGTGACTTTATCAGTCAGCATTGAACACATTTTTCATGACAATGTCTTAAAATGTTCACAAAACATCAGCTACTTCTGACAAAAAATCTTATCAAAAGACCCAGCCAATACGAGGACTCATGACATAAAGGAATAACACATCAGCTACAGGCAACACTTGTTAATGTGATAATTATTGTTGCTTTTGTAATAAGATAGAACAAGTCAAAATTTGCCAGCCATTTCTTTGAATTTGGTTGACTCTACATAATATGCATGTAAAACTTCTAAATTCCTATGCCCCAGTTTCTGAATTAAAGAAAAAAACACTGATTTCCAACTATTTTTAACTACTTTTCAATTACAGAAACTGTAAAATCAAATGTTTGATGATTAACAGTTTTAGACTGTAAACCTTTCACAATAAATCAGATGATCAATTCCTCTGAACCGTAATGCTGTATTAAAAATAACTGATAACATGCTTTTCTCTCTTCGAATCTGACACTTTTTAAAACAGCAACTAAGAAAAAAAATCTAGAAAAAAGAAATCCCAAACCTAAACTTCCATAAGGGGTTCATAGTTTTGACCTCAGATGGATGTGAAATGTTCTGCTGTCTGGTCATGAGCAGTAAAAAACCAGAAATCACACTGAAGGTTTGTGTTTGAACTGATTCTCAGTTTGTTGTATTATTTGTCACAATTTTGTCTTGTGACATTTTTTACATTTTCATCTTGTTTTATCTTTCCTGAATGATTTAAAAGATGAAACCTGCAGGTGGACATGAACAGGAAGCCCTCGTTACACCCTTCTGAATGTACACAAGAAATAAATAATTAAAACGCTGATGCTCTCGCTGTGAGAAGCAACTAATGAGCTTGTCATCATTAGTGGAAGTAGTCAGTATGTGACAGTGGTGAGGACATTGATTGGACGAGGTGATGTGGTCGACAATCCCTGCAGGTTCATCATCGACAGGATGGAGGGGTCAGCCTCTTCCTGAGGTCGCTCGATAACCCTTCATCTGGAACTCGCTAAGAATTTGTCTGGAGAGCCACCGCTGTTCGCCAATACCCCTCAACTTTCTGAAGGGATTAACATGGATGGTCCTGGAGGATGAGGAGATGTCATGAAGAGCTGAGCTGCTGTCTGCACTGATTCACAACACACACAACACTGAACTCATGGAGAACCACAGGTGTCCAAACACTCTTGACCAGATATTTGTCCAAAACTTGTCTTCTTTACAACATGTGACTGAAGCTGAATGAACCGCAGCGCTCGCCCGTGACCTCACAGCACTGGCACTGATTCACATCTGTTCCAAATATCTCCAGTGTCGAAAAAAAACTGGGACTTTTCATGTGACCTTCTCTAAAGTGTCCTGTTTAGTCCTCAGTTTCCACCTGTGACTGCTGTCCATCCATCTGTCCACCATGGTGTTAGGATCCTCGTTTCCATAGGCATAAGTTTTCAGCTCAAGGGAAAATACATATCACACATGTTGGAGGAGGTGGGCATGGTTTGTGAAACGTTCCTCATCAGTGTAATGAGATGCGGCTGTGTGGACGGAGTTGATTTAAACAGCTGTGTGGAATGCAGGAACTCAGACAGACAAAGACGAAGACAGGAGAATGGTTTGAAAAACATAGCTCAGACAGATTCAGAATTGAGGCTGCAGAGACACCCTGAAGAGGGTTTTGATGCCAGCTAGTCAACCGGGTGGAAGTAGAGCTGAAAGAACTGAGCCATTTACCCACGGAATGAGGCATCGGACTTTTAACTAGCACGTTGACACTGTTTGTAAATATTCGCTTTTAAAAACTCTCAACTCCATCACCCAGTGGCCCCCTAGCACTGAGGTGATCGTTACCGCAAGGGAGTTTGCGGACTGGCCAGAGACAGAGGTTGGTGGAGCATTTCCATGCACACAATACAAAGGCAGCTCAAGGGATTGGGACTAAACACTGTAGCTGTGTAGCCTTAAGAAAACCACTGATCAGTGAGGCTAATCAGAAAAAAAAGGCTTCAGTTTGCTAGGGAGCATAATATTTTGTTGGATGCCTTTAGGTTTGATTACGACACACATTTGCTGTGGCATTGATTCAATAAGCTTCTGCAATGTCTCAACATTTATTTAC
>JAQQAE010013135.1:0-12876 GCA_029823295.1 Pseudamia nigra | reverse complement strand
GATTTACCATATGCTGTCATTATATAATATGACAGCAAAATATCAAAATAAAATGGTCTTGCACTTATATAGCACCTTTGTACCCCATAGCATTCAAAGTGCTTTACACTGCTTTCCAGTCACACACACATTCATACACCAGTGACACTCACTGGGATCAATATGGGGTTCAGTGGTTTGCTCAAAGACACTTTGGCCTTGAGAAGCTGGGGATTGAACCGCTAACCCTTCGGTTCATGGACAACCTGCTCTACCTACACAAAATAAGTTAAAGTAAGGTCAGTCTTATTTAAAGTAAAGCAGGGATTTAGAAACAAAAGAAAAAAAACAACCACATATCATCTTAATTTAAATTATTTTTGTCTGTTTGGTGGATTATTTTGTAAATTTCTATTGTAAATGTGGGATTGTTCACAACACTACATCAGAATGAACAAAATAAGTCATAACAATCTACGTTTTCATTCTTGTATGCATTTCACATACAGTCAGTTTGTTCATTTTGATGCACTGACATTCTGTTGTTCACAACAATATATCAAAATAATTTTTTTCCTCTAAAAACCCTGCTTTACATATATTATGGCAGTTTTTTTTCATTGTTGGGTTAGTTTTATTAATTATTTTGTTCACTTATGTTAAATTTTGGAAGCTTTTATTCATTTTGTAGGTTGTTTTGTGAATTTTCATTTGAGAGGAAAAAGCGACAAAATTGGAGCAAAAAAAATTATAATAAACTGATAGCTCCATGTTTTTTTAGGCTGAATGAATCAAACATTTATCGCATTCTGAACTTAAATTTAAGATATCAGTGTGTACACAATTGAAGATTTACCCATTTTCAACTGATGTTGTTCATTTTGATGTTCACAGCAATACATCAAACTGAACAAAATCAGCACTAAATAAACATAGATGAACATAAAGGAACCCAACAATGAACAAAACTGCCATTATATATGACAGGAAGGTTTTATAGAGAGAAAAAAAGCTGCATATGAGTGTTATTTATCTGTGTATCTAGATAGATAGATGCATAGATAGCTCTAATTGCATATAATCCCCTTGATGCCCCTCATAAGTAATCACGCACACGCACTGCTTTCACCACGCGTGAGGCGGCAACGCACATGCACACTGACAGAGGAAACGTTGCACTGCAGACTAGACTGACGTGACTACACTGCCAGCTCACTGTGCCTGCTGTGATGAAAAAAAAAAAACAGTTAAACTAGAGACGAAAAAATAACATGGTCTTGTATCAACATAAAAATCAACAGCTGGGATTTTTATTTTTTTTTATTACATACAGGGTGCTTAGTCGATAAATGACTCTAATGTGGATAGAATGTCCTCCTCACTGCCCTCCTGCTGTAGTCCTTGGTGATGAAAATGTCTTCTGATTTGTAGTTTAACTTGAAATACGCAGATGACTACAAAAATATACGCTGGGTATCATCAGCCGGGTTTTTTTTTCTTCCCCTTGCAGATGCACGCAGCTCAGCGCTCCTCTGTGCTCAGAGTGGCGCGGCTGTAGCAGCAGAATATTTGGCTGTAAACAGAGACACAGCGCTGTGGTCTCCATGAGAAACGTGGGCTTTTAGGAGCCGGTGTGCGTGACTCGAGGGAGATTTTTATTGCGGGAGATGCTCTTCTCTTCAACGCAAGCCGGTGAGGGCACACGGTTTTCTTAAACATTTGGAGGTGCTTGTGTGCGCGCGTTGTCATCCCTGCGTCTATGAGGTTTTGTTGCTTCGTTTTAGGAACTTACCGTGCGTTTTACGTGCGCTATTCTCGGCCGTAAGACGCACAGCTGGGGGACTATTTATGATTATTGTCAATTTGATCTCCTTGGAATAGAAGCAAGACGAGGGGGGCAAGGGATTCGAGTTGGAAATGTAAGAGGATTTTTATTTTGCAGGCACTGAAAAAGAGATTAGGGCGACAGCAGTGGAAGTTAAATTGTGCTGCATATAAAATGGGCGGGTTAGTCCTTAATATTAGATTGGTACAGGCGATTCTAAAATAAAACGGACCGCGTTTTCCGAATATGGGCTATAATATCCTAAACTGACGGCTTGGACAACGGTCGATATGTGTTACTTGGGAACATTTGTGTTGCTGAGAGAGTTCAACTCACTACAGCACCACCAATGAACAGTGAGAGAGACCTGCGCATATCGTCAGCAGCCGCTTCTCCAGCCTCAAGCTAGAATTCGTCAGATCTGAGATCACACGGGATTTTTTCTCATTCAGTCCGGGCTAGAAAAGATATTCACAAAAGTTTAAGGATATAGGGAGCGGACAACGAATATACCCCATCTGCTGTGAGTGCTTTTTGAGCATTTTCTCGCCTTTCTTTTCACGAGGCTGAAGGGAGATGGTTTTTGTTGGTGGACGGAATCAGAGATGAGTTTTATTGCGAGGAATCGGGGGGAGTTGGCGTCGAAATCGGACCCGTTTAAGGCGCATTTTAGGATGGAGATGCTGGATGTTGCAGCCTGCTTTCAGCACCACGGACAGCGCTCCGACCCAAACGGCACCGACGCGCATTTGCTTAATTACTCCGCCACGCACGAATTGGATCGCCATGCATGTATTTAGACCAGCCTTAACAGGGATGCCAGTTGCATGCTAAATTTCTCCCCCCATTGCCTAAATTTATTCCTATAACATAGCCGAGGAGAGGGACGCATTTCCTTTGAATAACTTAGAAAGTGTGCTGGTGCGGGATTTGCTCCTCCATTCGTTAATCTGCATCATCCCCGCTTTATCAAATCCCTGTCAAGCAAAGGATTTATTTTATTTTTATTGCATTTTAACGAGGCATTCGTTGTATGCCCTCCGATTCCCATCCGCTCCTTGGAACATCACAAGCAAGTAGGTATTGTCTTGGATGTAGGCGTTATTTCATGGGAAGAATTTGGAAACGGTTTGTGGAATTTGGTCCACTTTTGGATACGTCGATTGAAACATAAAAACGTGGATGTATGCATTGCGTTTTGACAGACTTTATGACCCGGCTGACATCATAGCTTAGTGATCGAGGAGGAGGCAAATGCTCTTATTTTAGAGGATTTGGTTTGATATTGCGGTACCGCCGCGTTTCACATTGCAGGGTATTAGAGGAGGCTGTATACAGGTGCTACAAGCTCACAGCCGACGATGTGTGTCATTGGATTTCATTGTTAATTATACAATGCATCTGCAGCCTGTGCCATATGCATGTATACTGGTACTGTGTGTGAGTTTTCAATCGTCGAATTGCTGAGCTGCTATTCCAGCAGTCTCCTTCCTAGTTAGGCTGTGGAGTATGTCTCTGTCAACGTGACACCTACTTCAAAATGATGATGTAAAATCTTTAAGGATTGCGTATGTGGAGTGGCATGTGATGGCTCAATGCATGTGGCAGGGTCATTTTCTTTGATTCATGTGCTGTCATTAAAGCTGTGAGGGATGATAAGAGTCAAAAAGAAACCTCCATCTCATCCAAGTTACCTCCTGTCTGAACACATTTACATATTTATTGATACCTGGTTTGATGAAGTCTTTGGGCAGTGACTCATTTGTACTGTATGTATCAGTAATGTGCTGCCATTCTCTCTTTGTGTGACCTCCAGCAGTGAAAGGTCCTCATATTGCAACTATGTGCAGACGGAGCAGGACGGCCTTTCTGTGTCTGTGGGCTTGCTTGCTCGTCGCCAATGTTGTACTGGGTGGGAAAAGGTAAGAATGAACTTTGACTTACAAATGCATTGGAACATGTCATAACCCCCAGTCTGTCCATTAAAGCCTCATATAATGCAAACACACCATGTCTACAGACATTTTTAGACCCTGAGGCATCCACAAATGACAAACCAATTAAGGTTAGAGATGTAATTATTGCCTATTATTATTATCACACATCTTGCTTTAAGATCAGAACAATCTCCAAACATTAAAGCAGATATTGATTTTGTTGAAAAGGATGATTACTTTTTAATGTGCTTCCCTCCTGTGCTATGTCTCATGGCTTATCAGCTAACTGGTCCATTGGCACGTAAATATGTCAGTAAGTCAGTCAGTCAGGCATCCAGGCGATCAGCCAACCAAGGAAGGCAACCATTTTTTCACCTGCTGAGCTGATTTATTATTTTTTTTTTTTTGTCTTTTCTCCTCTACTGGTTGCTTTTTTGGGTTACACTTACAAAGCATGTTCACTCTGGTTGTAACTGGGGCATCCCCACAGGACACCTCCATGCTTATAATTGCATAGAGGTAATAAGAAGCACACCACAGAGAGCAGACGAGGAACCAAAATAGCCACTATCCATGTTGCCACAGTTCTTTGTGGTTCACTAGCCTTGTGGGACAACAATGAATTTACATTTCTCAGCTTCCAGACGTGGGCTGTGTGCAGTAGGTGGTGTGTGCTGCACCGTGGTATTTGCTACAGATGCTTGCACATGTGTTTTTTTGACAGTTGCTGTAGGCATAGAGAGGCAAATGTAAAGACACCCTTCTCAGTGTCAACACTAAGCTGTTTATAAAGTCTGCAGTGTGAAATACCACTGCAAAAATATGAACTTATTCAGTGCTACCAGTCCTGGGAAGTCACATCAACAAAACAACCTAAAATAAAAACAAGCCATTCATAATTTTTGTGATTTGTGACATCACAAAATCCACTGGACCCATCCCCACGGGCTAGTACAATTCTAAATTACAAGCAAACATATTGAAGTTTTGCCCCGCCCCAGGGAATTGCATTCTTCTGTGTTTACAGTACTAATGTGTAAAAACATTCTCAGAGGTCAACGCATGGGTATGATACTGCTCAGTGAAAACAGAGCGTGTTTGGCAGGATTATAACGATTCCGTCAGCAAATCAAGGAAAAATCAAATCAGCGCCATTGCAGAAGCATTCAATCGACACATGTAAGCACTACCAGTATAAATGTAAGTGTTAATATAAGATACGGGACCTTTAAATGTGAGGGTGCCATTCTTGTACAGCTCAAAGCTTCATGATCTGACGCCACTACTTAATGGAATAATGTGGATAAATCTGACGCTGAGCCCCAAGTAGACACACAGCTGTGTAACAATTCACCATATATGAAACAAACAATGTCAACGGGAGATTTCTGCAACTGTATGTGAGCTCCTTAAGAATCCTGAAGAGACATTTCTGCACCATTGAATAATTCAGCAGGTCTGTCATAGGTACTTGGCGGTATTGACTTGAATGGTGATGTATTAAGATGGTCCAGCTTGCTGCTCTCCCACTGACACAACCTGAGCAACAACACTATGCACCCACTTGCATCAGACTAGCACTACTCCACAGCAAAGATGGCTCTGGGCCTATTTTAAATATGTGATGCACTGAAACAACATTGGGATGCAGCTGATTAAGCCTGACTGTTGTTTAGGTTTGACGCTTTGAACTGGCTGGCCGGTTCAGGGTTTGATTTATTGTGTGTGATGCGCTGTGTATTGGGCACATTAGAGGAAAAGTAAAAAATACTGATGACTTTAGCGAGGAGCCGTCACTGCAAACTGCAGAGCAATTATCACCCAGAGATTTACTGTATAATCTAGTCGCCTTTTTGAAGTGAAATACAGAATCACACACACTTCTCCCTCTCGCGCCCTCTCTCTCTCTCTTTTTCTCACACGCATACATGCACACACACACACCTTGGGGGATTTCAACAAGACACGGTAATCAGGAAGACCTAGCGCTCTCCTACAGTATGTTGCCAACGGAAGAAATTGCCTTATAATTAGATATCCGAGTATGACGAGTGTGAGCCGGAGAGAGGGCTCGCTGTAGTCAAATGGAGAGACACACTGGCAGAGTGAGTGTGAACGGCACTGTTGCTGTTAAGATGACCTGTAGATGGGGATGGTGTACAATGTTTTATGAGGAAGTGGCCCCTGGCTGATAAACATGTGTATTCTTCCACAGCACCTTTTTTCCCTCTACGTTTTAGTTTCTTTTCCTTGACATATAACTCCCCGTCCACCAACACCACAACCGCCCACGCTTCTTGTACACTGTAAAGCATGTCATATTTTTGGTATCCTTAGAAAGAGCAATGCTTGAAAACTGCTTTGGATTCAGGTAAAGTGGAGCTGGTTGATCGTGCAAAAGTCTAGAAAGTCTAATTTTGTGAGCATGGATTTTTATCCATATGGGTGAACTTTGAATTCATCATTGTTTTCTGCCAGTGGAGTATGTTCCCAGAGGACTGCAAAACCAAAAGGTCTCAGAGTTTGTTGGAATAATTTGAAAACAGTGTAAATACCAAAAGTAAGAAAGTCAGAGAGGCACAAGATACAAAATTGTATTAAATTTCAGAAGCTGACATTCCTTGGCCTTATAATTGGCTCCCCAGATCCAAACAAACCTGGTAAATTATTTTTTTTGAATTTGCATGTTTCAGAGCTGTTGCCTACAGAGCTAAAGCAAAGCAAAATTCTTCATAAATTTGCTTCAATTTTCAGTGATATTGTTGGTAATTAGAAGCATATTTTGAAGTCATAGTAACTGGCAGCAGAAAGACACGTACTAGATTAACTATTTCACATTAATCCATTTGTAACACAGACTAGGTTTGCATGCACACTAGTATTCCCCTATTACTCAGAATATGGCAATATGACAGGTGAATTTGACAAGTATCATGTAAACAGTGTATCCCGATTGGATAGTTGGAATTTTCTTTTTCTGAATTAAGTGTTTTCAGAAGAAGACATGCCAGTATTGTTAAAAAAATTATGAGGATCTTTTAGACGTAGACTACCAGTCAAAAATTTGGTGATTTTTCAGAGATATTTCTTAAATTTTATCATTTTCAGACTTACAATCCAAACTGTGAAAGAGTCAAATCCAACTTTATTTATAAAGCACTTAAAGTGTGGAAATCTTGAACAGTTTTCAAATCACAGGTGTGCCCTTTAAAGAGTTACTTGTGTCATTTCTTGCCTTCTTAATGTGTTTAAAAGTGCAGTAGAAGGGTTGGTACAGAGTCAATAAACCTAGTGGTGATACTACTATTCATCCATTTTCTACCCCTCAATCTTCACAAGGGTCAGGGGGGATGCTGGAGCATATCCCAGCTGATTTAGGGCAAAGGCAGGGTACGCCCTGGATGAGTTGCCAGTTCATTACAGGACAGACAACCATTCACGCTCATGCCTATGGACAATGTTACAGTCACCAATTCACCTAATCCTTTGGTTGTGGGAGGAAGCCAGAATACCCGGAGGGAACCCACACAGACACAAGGAGGACATGCAAACACACCACCGGTGCCGTACCACATCCCGGTGTTGGGATTGAACCCGCCCTTCTAGCTGTGAGTGCTACCCACTGCACCACCGTGTCGCCCTCCTACCATTCAATAAACCCAACAGAACCACCGAGAGCAAGCCAAGAGCGACAGGGAGGAAAAACTGCCTTTAACAGAAGTGAAAAACCTCCAGCAGAACCAGCGGCTCAGGGTAGGCGGCCATCTGCCTCGACCGGTTGGGGTCGGTGGACAGAGGAGAGACAAAAGAAAAGAGTAGAGATAGAACAAACAAATAACACAGATACTGGATGACGATTATATAAATCTATGTTATAGCAAGAAACACAGAGCCACAGGTCAGTCAGTGTAAAATTCTCAATAACTTTAAGTCTGTCACCACATGCAGTTGCCATATCCATCAAACGGTATCTGAGGTGCTAGAAATGGGCAGTTTCTGAGACTTGTAATCCTAATAAACTAACCCTCTGCAGCAGAGGTAGCGCTTGGTCTTCCTTTCCTGGGACGGTCCTCATGAGAACCGGTTTCATCATAGCATTTGATGATTTTGTTGACTGCACAACGGTTTCTTGTCATAATATGGATTTGCACAGCAGTTGTAATGACATTAATACTACCCACCCTTCCTCTGCACAAAATAACTGACAGTCTAAAGCACATTAAGAATTTATGAAATGGCACAAAATAACTTTGGACAATTTAAAATATAAAACATGCTGGGCTTTTGTTTACTACATAATTATGTACATATGTGTTCACAATTTCAATGTCTTCAGTATTAATGCTCAATGTTGAAAATGATCAAAATTAAGAAGAAAAAAAAAAACACTGAAGAAGAAGGTGTGTCCAAACTTTAGAAGGGTAGTGTATCCTGCACATAGAGACGGACAGTCAAAAACAGCCCCCATTTCTGGTTGGAATGGGAAATATATCTACATCTGCTCCATCCCACCGCTTTGAATCCGAGTTGTGACTCTCAACGCTACGCCCCATTTCCAGTCTTGAGAACCTTTACCTTTCCCTCAGCTGTTTATTCAGCTTTTTATCTCCCTCTTCCATCTCCTTTATCTCTATCTTTTCTTCCTTCCTAAGTCTTTTCTCCAGATCTTCCTCCTCCGTCTTCTCGCTCCCTTTGCAGGTCCCTGCTAACTAATCTTGATGACCTCTCCCTCTCCTTGGAGCTGTTCAACTCCTGCTTGTTTCCAAACACTTGCTGTTTATTTAGCATGCAATCAAACCCGTATGGGCGGCCAGTGGCATAAAAGAAGAAGGGTGATGATTGCTCAGTGGCCTACAACAATTTGCTCCCCACGTTTATCTATTATTCACACAAACACACATGCAGACGTACAGTATAGCATGTGTGAGTGTGTACACAGACTTGTGTGTACGTACAGTATGCACAAACCCTGAGCTTAAAGTACATGAATGCATTATCTTAGATAGGGTATGCAAACACAAGCACAATCTAAATATTCCTGTCACATCTTGCCTTTATGAAACTCAATATAATTAGTGGCACACTCCTGATTATGCTACAATATTTATGTGTGGAGAAGCTGCAAACACTGCTTGCACGTTTACTGATTATGCATATTTTTGGCATTGCTGCAAGAATTTAGTTTTGTGCTGATCAGAGAGCACATTTAGCAAGCCTTTTTTGGACTGAGAGACCATATTAATGTATAAATAATGTATTATGATTTCTCTGTTCTGTCTGTGTGCGACTGTGTTTATGGATGGGTAATAGAGGCACATGCTGCAGCCCTATGCACGCCCAGCAGCTGAAAATAATGTAAACACTTACAGATGGGCGACGCACTGTGAATCAATATCTACCAAAGTGTCACTGTCACAGAAGCCAAGACATGTATGTTGTCATGTTTGTCCTTTTTTCCCAGAACATGATTCATATTGAGTCCTGGTTGTGCAATTTAAAGGGGCTGTCCTGGGAGAGCAACAATTCTCTTTCTCATATTTTTTTTATTGCCTTTGATGAGTTTGTTCTCTTACTTTTGTCAGATTTAAATGTGATTTGGGATTCTGGTTATGACTTTAAATCTGATTCTCTTGCTTCGCCAGCTCGGGGCAGCATGGAATGACAGATGAACAAAAAGATAACACTACAGTCTTCACCAAGATCTTAGACAGCCTTCTGGATGGCTACGACAATCGCCTCAGGCCAGGACTGGGAGGTCAGTAAGTCCAAGCCACTCGCATTGTTTTGTGTTTTATGAAGACTGTTTGGCTGACTACAGATACGCAAATATCAGCCAAGTAACTAATGTCCAAACGGCTGAACAGAATATAATTCAAAGCTTAGTTTAAAACCTCGTTTCCACAAAAGTTGTATTATTTTGTAAAATGGAAATAAAAACAGAACATGAACATTTGTAAAACGCTGAAGCTCTATATTTAATTTAATAAAGAGCACAAAATGTAATTGCTTGGGACAATGATGGACCATTTTGACTTGAATGCCAGCAACAGATTTAAGGAAAAAAAAAAAGTTGGGTTAATGGCAAGAAATGCTCAAAAGACAGCTGGAGCATCTCATGGACAACATTAATAACATGCTGGGGTATAAAAAGAACACAGCAACAATTTAAGAAGTATTAAATTTGCAGTACAAATGTGTAAAAAAATTGGAAAGACTATTTTCTACACTTCATAATATCATTAAAAGATTTAGAACATCTGTACAAATGTCTATACAAAAGGGACAAAGCCAAAAACCACTACTGGAGGCATGTGACCATGCTGCATTAAAAACAGACATGATTCTGTAGCAAACACTTTGTCTTTGAAGACAGTCCATCGCTGCATTGACAAACTACACACATTTAAGACAGACTGAGGCAAAGTGGAAAACTGCCCTGTGGTCTGACGAGTCAAAACGATCTCTTTGGACCTCATGGACGTCATGTCCTAAAGGGCCAAAAAGGAAAAAGAGCATCTGGCTTATCAGTGCTCAGTGCAAAAGCCATCATCCATGATGGTCGGGGGTGCAGTGGACACAGGTGTTGAACTTCTACAGTACCTTCTGCCTTTCGGACTTAAACATTGATAGTTCTGTTTTGTATTTTAGTCTTCTTGTTTTTTGTTCAAAACAAAGAATAGTTATAGAAATAGAAAATAACATATGCAGCCAAATTGATGTCTTTGTCAGGGAACGCCACATTTACTGAAGACAATGCCAAGCCACTTTCTGCATTTTAGTTCCCAAACACGTACAGGATGCTGTTACAGGAAGAGGTGACTTGACAGAGGGTTAAGCATGACCCCGACCCAATTGTTTTTTGTCATGTTGTTGGCATTAAATTCAAAATAAGCATGACACTTGCAAAAAATATTGAAATGTCTCAGTTTCTACATTTGATGTTGTCTTTGTACTATTTTTCAGTTAAATATATGGATTAAATGTCTTACAATTCATCACCGTCTGCTGCTATTTACATTTAACACAATCACTCAACTTTTTGGCAACATGGTCATAATACGCTTTACCTTTTACAAAGCAGCAGATATTCTTCCTGGCAGCATACAGCTTATATGGTGACAATGCAAATACATATTAATACTCATCATAATACTGCGACATAAGTGGAATTGAATGACTGAATGTTATGTAGGCAGGTTTACATGCAGTTATCAGATTTTCATGGGATAAATTGAAAATAACGTAAGTAAGAATTTTCAGCTGATGCTTTTTTTACAACAGTAAGTTATCAGTAATACAGTTCTTGAAATATAACAGATGTACAGTATGGTTCCCTTATTGTGTAGATTCCTATTCAAGCCATTGTCCACTGTGCTGCTTTTGAGAGAAATAAAGCAGCAGGCGACAGAGACTGAGAATGAGAGAAGTAGGATAAAGACCCAAAGAGCAGAAGGAAAAAGGGAGTGAGATACAGTGAGACTTGGTATGTGAAGGACATGTGAGGATGAGCAGGCATCAAACAGACAGTGCAATCAAACCAGGCCTGCTAGAGGTCCACAGGAAGAAAATGTGGATTATGACGGTCATCACTCATAAATTATACTGTCACATTTCAGTTGCAAAATCACAAACACACACACACACAGATTACCGTGTAAATGAATTTCCACTATACCCACTATATCCATCAGTATTATCAAACCAGAGTGGCATTTTTTTCATTAATTAAGCTATGCACAACATTTATTAAAGGTCCCATACTTTGACAATCTAACTTCTTTGGTTGTGAGGTTTATATATACTCAGTGATGTAAAAATAAAAGCTGTGAAAATGCAAACTTGCTCAGCACTGTTAGTTCTGAGAAACAAGAAGAACCAGTCACAATCAAGTTACGATGCATTCGTCCTGCCTCCATACGGCAATTTAAATTTTAAAATATCACAAGTTACAACCAAAACATGCAAACTCTACACAGAGACGCTTTTTTCTGTCTTTATAGTAGCTTTATGTCAGCATAGAAAGCCAGCTTTGACTATGGGAGCTAACTAAAAACATTTTTCCCATCCCGACTGAATTCTTCCACCATTTAAACATATGATGCTTGTCAGTTTAAAAGGTAACCTTACAAGTCAAGGAATAGTGGTCCATTGTGGAACTGTTGCGATATAAGACTGTGGAAATGAGTAATTATAAAACTACAAACAGGAAGTTGCAAACAGGATGTCATTGCAACTTTGTCTCGCCACAATCTGTTCAAAACTGCGCCTCTGCAGCTCAACATAAACAGACCTGTAGTGACTTTTACCTCTCTCGCTACTTTATTCTTGAAAAACATGGTTATATTTGTCAACGTAGTTATCATTTTGGTGTTGTGATGTGAAGTTGACAGAGTGTACTTGCACAAAATTAACTGATATCTGAGTGAGAAACTGTGACTGTCCTGACTTGTATTATTGTGTTCCAAGCTGACAAACATCATAAATTATGTGTAAATGGTGGCATCATCCGGTCGTGATAAGAAAATCATCTGTGGTGTATTTATTTTGCAAAGTTAGGTTCCATAACCTGGAAGAGGGGAGGAAGAAAATGGGCAAAATGTAGGTTCCCTACGTGATCGCAGGTCACTTTGGGAATGACCAATGATCATAGGTGTAAATTTCAGAGGGGAAGAGGGGGAATCGTCCCCTCAGTATTTATAAAAATGTCAATTTGCCCCACGCCCATAAAACACTGTTATGTTCATTTTTTTAGTTGATTTTGTTCATTTTGATTTAGTGATTGTCTATTTTTGATGTAGTGTCGTTCACAACTACATCAAAATGAACAAAATAAGTTAATATTGATGCCTTTACTCACTTTAAGTTCATTTAGGTGCTTATTTTCAAATTTGTTGTTAACTTTTCTTGATTGATTGGCATTTTTTCTTCATTTTGTTGCTTTGGTTTTGTTGCATTTGATTTTTTTCTCAATCATTTTTGCTCACTTTCTTTAGTTTGTTCAATTTGACTCATTTCCTTGACTATTTTATTTGCTTTTCCTCATTTTTTTGTGTTATTTGCATTTCCTTGGTTACTTTGTTCAGTGTTTGTCTCGCTTATTTTCTTTGTTTTGTCAATTTTCATGAGTGTTCTGTT
>JAQQAE010013134.1:0-12877 GCA_029823295.1 Pseudamia nigra | reverse complement strand
TATTTTACATTTTTTTTTCTTCCCATGATGACAGGTGAGGCCGTGCCTCACCTGCCTCCCCTGACTGCACGTCACTGGACAGTGGGTAGCACTCATAGTAAGAAGGTCCTGGGTTTGATCCCAACGCTGGCTAGTGGGGCCTTTCTGTGTGGAGTTTGGAGTTGGAGTGTCTGCATGGGTTCTCTCCGGGTACTCTAGCTTCCTCCCACAACCAAAAACATGCACTAGGGGTTAGGTTAATCGGTCGCTCTAAATTGCCCATAGGTAGGAATGAGAGCGTGAATGGTTGTCTGTCTCTATACAGTATGTCAGCACTGTGATGAACTGGCAACTCATCAAAGGTGTATCCCGCCTTCACCCTAAATCAGCTGGGATAGGCTCCAGCACCCTCCCCAACCCTTGCGAGTAGTAAGGGTTAGAAAATGGGTGGATGGATGAATGATTACAGACTATTTTGAGTTATGATGGGTGGAAAGTTAACCTAGAAGGACCCAACATCAAAACTAAATTGCTGCCAATGAGCATGACATGGGCACTTCAACATATGTACTGTATAATGTGACCATTAATGATGATGATATTTTTCATTTGTCTCTACAATGATTCAGCATTTCATGTCATTTTCATCATTTTTGTCTGTCATCCCCGTATGTCTTTTACATTATATTTCATCTTTTTGCATCGTTTACATTGTTTTTGTCTCCATTTAAAGCTACAAATAATCATCTTGTTTCTTTAATGTCAACTCAGGTCCAAAGATGGCCTTTAAACATCACATTGTGATAATTATTGATATGATACTTTTATCATTAGAATGTTTTGGCCACATCACCTGTAAGTGTTCTTTTTACTTAACCACCTTCTCATTCATCTGTATTTTTTATTATGCTCTGTCTGACTGGCACGTTTTTTCCTTTTCATGTATAATCCAGGTTTTTTGTGTGTGCCAGCTTTGATGCTCCTGCTTTTAAACAAGCTTGAGCAAAACCGCAGGTTGTGTCAGCTACCAGATCTCAAGTCCTGTGATCCATATTCATGTTCAGCATCATCTGTCACCCCTGCAGCTGCCTTCCTCATGGGAAATGACACAGTTTTTGTTTATAATTATCATGCATTCTTTGCCAGTGTGGGATTGATTAATACCCATGCTACTCTGTGTCCCCCGTTTAATTTCTTGCCAAGGGCAGTGTGATATTACCAGTCTCAGTCAGGAAAGGACATGAAAGCCACGCTCAACACTTCACCGCTTCAGACTTTGGAAAAACAGGCTCTTACATAAGCATACATAAACAACATCTCACATACTGTACTGTACTATAATAATATTGGCATTTCTGCGGCTCTTGAGCTATGAGAAAAAGCCAGAAATAGTGTGAGTGGGCCTGGCCTTTGCAGCGCTGAATGACAGATGACAAGGTTTCGCTATTAGCTGTCATGATACTGTAGAATATTACTCACATTCATTTGGCAGCGATACTGCATGCACTAAGGCAATCACATAAACATGGGCTTGATCCTAGCAGTTATGTATATCATCTACAGCAGTTAAACAACATGTAAAGTTTTTCCTTCCTGTCAGCTTCTCATCTGAGTGTCTATTACAGGGCCTACAGTGTGAAAATGCATCTTTATTAGATCTGGAATTGATATAAAGTCTAGAGTAAAATAAGAGCTGTGGAAATATGAACCATACAACCAAATGGACAACAAGAAAATAAGCCCCTGAATTCTGCTCACAGAATCAAGGCAGGGTAAACGTATAACTCAAACATCTAATTTGCTCATATCACAATGTGCTCAGTTTAAAAAATTCGAATATCTCTAGTTTACAAATCTGATTAGATTTTTTTGGTGGCATTTGTCAAAAAAATAAGTTGCAAGCCATTAAAGAGTGTGACTTTTGAAATGTTCACACCTTTCACTTATGATACAAATCAACCTTGCTTTAGTATGTAATTAAAAGTAGTTCATATTTAGAATTTGTGCTGACATCTGAAATGCTGTGAAATAAATAGAAACCATAAGTATAAAAACTCAGAATGAAGCAGAATTATTGTGCAATATTTTAATATTATGTCAAATATTGATAAAAGATACCAATTTTTGTTCATGGAGTTAAGTGGAATCTTAAAACTTGTAGCAAATGTTGAGAATAAGCTTTACGTATCAGAGTTTATGTGTGTTTCTTTAGTGAAATGGTGACCAGGTGACGACGAGGTCAGCGGTTGGCTAACTTTAGTAGGTTGAGAATAAAAATCAACATTTACAACATTTTGTTTTAAAATCAAGTGTAATTAAAGTTAAATGTATTAGTAATCATGTGATAAGCAGTATAATTACAGTTTTTATCAGGAACCACATGTCATGCTGCCTTGCGTATGACATGATGAAATGACGTAGTTTTCAGGTGACTGGGTGACATGATACATTTTATAATTTCACAAATTACTATTTAATACTTTTTTTTGAGAATTTTCACTTATATGTTAAAGTACATACTAATACACACACAAATATGTAAAAAATTAAGTGTAAGTTAAATAAGTTTCAGAGATACAGTATAACTCTCTGAACGTGAAATGGTGACCGGGTCACGGCCTTGATTTGGCCCAAAACTTGAATGAGAACTAGTCAGTCAAGCTATATAATTATAAATTGAAAATCGACAATTAAACATATATTTTTCAGATTGTTGTCCAAGAATAGGACAATATTGGACGCTACCTTTCTGCCCCTCCACGATGTGCTGGTGAGTCACAGGAGCACGTTCAGTGAGAGCCTAAATGCTCCACTGAACCACACAGGAAATCATTCCTACCTGTGGCCATCAGACTGTGTATTTCTTACATTTAGCAGTGCAATATTGTGCACTCTCTATATCTGGACATCCATTACAAAAGTCTAACTGTTTTGCACACATACTACTACGTTTGTCCAGTGCATATTGTACACACTACTTGTTGTACAGGAATAGGCATTATTCTGTTTTAAGAGGGAAATCTCAATTTTTATAATTCCGTATTCTATTTTCATTTTTCTATTTTTCTATTAATATATAATACTAGAGCTATCTTTGTAATATAATATTTTTGTACTTTCTTCCCTGTAACTTGTTTCGTATACTGACATGGAGCAACTGAGACCAAACAATTTCCTCTGGGGCTAATAATGTATTTCTGATTCTGTGTTTACAAGAACCTTGTCAAAACATGGTCCTGTTCAGACTTTGCATTAACATCTGTCCTGGCATCTCCAATCTGATTACGTACATGAGGACAGATCTGATGCACTGTCTGAACGAGCCCGGGACATGTTCCTCTTCCATCAGCCCGGAGGCATTCAGAGGTGGTCTAATTTGTCTGCATTGCCTCGCAGTTTTAAAGCTGCAATGTCCCAAAAGTCTACAAAAATATATTAGAAGCGCTTTGTGCCTTTGTCTGCTTCTTGCACATACCTGTATGATGCTCTCTCTTTCATTGCCACATTTCTTCTTTATGAGGAAATAGGTAATATTTATAGTTTGCAGAATTTGGTAGAAATTAATCAATATGTTAAAGCAGAGGATGATCTGTCAACGTTAGAGTGCTTGTTGGTTAAGAGAGCCACTATTAACAGACTGGAGAAAGTCATCATTGATTTTTAATGCTGCACTGATTAATTCACAATGATGGCTGTAATGAATAACAGGCTATAGGCAGAAAGCACAGTCTAACAAGGCAGTGTGTCAAACTGGCAAAATACTGCAAAGTCAGTCTGGTCAGTATGAAAGGATGTATGTGCAATATTTTAAACTATAGAGGACCTGACTAACTGAAACAGGAAAGCATTAAAAGTCAGATTATATTAGAAGTTCATATGTACTTTCAGCTGGACACTGGAAGGTGTGAACAGGGTCAATGGTCCCGCTAACCTGCGATTCAGCCAATCAGAATGTTTACTAATTAAAACTGGACAGGGTACAACACCTCACAGTGAAATCAAAGCCTCTTGATAAACCAAAGAAGACTGAAACAACTTTTATACTTCAGTAAATACCCCACAGAAGTGTTTAATACATAAGCAGTCCAGACACTGTTTAAATCTAAGTAAGATATGGGATCTTGACATACTGTAAATGCAATGACCAAAATTCTTCCCTCATTCTGTAGTTGTAAAACTGCTGACCTTCTCTTTGCCCCCATCCCCCCGCCCCCCTTCAGAAACCTAACACTCTTTACATGTGCACTGCTTAAATCAACACTATTTTCAAAACTAGTGAGGCAGTCATTTTTGAGGTAAAGCAGTTGAGAGCAGCCCCCCTTCCCCTTTCCCCTCACACTAATTAAATGCTATATCCCTTTGCTTTTTCCCATTTGTCCTATATTCCCCAGGTCTCTCTGCTTGCAACATAACTCTGTTTTTCATGCACAGCTCCATGTGTTGTGATTGAAATATATCTCACTCTGCGCCGGTTTGATTTTTATTAAAAAGAAACATTTTCTGCAAAATCCTTTAGAATCCTTTTTTGTAATCCCTCAGGGCAGGAGGAGTATAAAAACTATTTATTGCTTCAATATATTAACGTTGTCCAGATGCACTAATCATACACACAATTTTACAGGCTATTTTTGTAACACTGAGTGCATGCATCTGTGGCTGGGTTTGGGTTTGCTGTTTGTGTATTTATGAGATGTTTCTGCACATTTGGCTTCATGCATTTGTATTCCAATGGAGACAAAAAAAAAACACTTCGGTCACTTTACTTCACACTGTTGTATTGAAAATGAAAGAAGGAGAAATCAAAAGAGGAGCAAACCTGATAAAATCTTTACTGCGAGATGATATCTTTAAAAACATGCAGTTCTGCCGGCTTGATTGGGTTGGGTCACCAGATGAACATAGAACGTGATGTCATTGTTTCCACAACTTGAACCAGTTTCTCACTCGTTCTTTAAACATGAAATCTGATTAGATGAAATATGCATACACCAATACGGTCCCATGACAGACCCGTCTGTTAATGTAATAGGCAAATTGCTTGCTAAGCTCATGTTTTCCCATCTCCTCTGCAGATTTGTCTTAACCACCGGCCTATGAATTTTTCATCACCCATATGTCATGGTATACAGAGGCCATACAGGAGGAATTTAGAGGAGAAAAGAGCACATGTTGTAGCTGTACAGTCACATTTCATAATCAGGACATGGGTTGTATTTAAATCCTATAAAAGGGAGCTTATGCTGCATTGTCCGTACATGCTCATATAATACACTTTTTATTAGAAATGAAAGATACATATTTTAAGCATTAGCATCCGCATATAGCAGATGTGTTTTATTTATTGCTGCACTTTGCATTGTGTGCACAGGCTGTATTTTAACTACAGCAAAGTGCTTTCTTCCTGTGGCATCAGCAGCATTAGCATGAAGTCTGGACGGTGTAAGGCACAATTGCCTGATTATTACGATTATGTCATCAGCAACACACTGTGCTACAGATATTGCCTCTCAATGCTGTTTATCTATATTTAGCAAGATGCACAAGCAGATAAATCAGTATTGTTTATATGTGAGGAGCTTTCCAGATGTGTTGAGGGTTTTCAGTGGAGTAGTTGTGGTCAAGGATAATTTACCTGCAGAAATAAATGTGGCTTTTAAATCAAACGTCAACATTTTCAGTGTTTTACTCATGATACACAAAACACATGTAGGGTTGTATTGATGTGGATGATAAGTAGTAATTCTGATTCAAAGGTCCTCTACGGTGAAAATCCTTCTTTATTGGGGGTTTTGAGGTCTATGCAACCCCTGTGGTGTAAAATAGAAGTTGTGGAAACATGAACTTGCCAGTCCTGAGAAATCCACATAGCAAGATGGACAACAGGAAAAACAAGCCATTTTGAATTTTTGTGATTTGTGACATCACAAATTAGAGCGAATTATGGTACAGTCAAGCTTTGGTGAACCTTCTCCTGTCCGACATGAGCAATTTTAATTCACACATTACAACCAATCACATTCATGTTAAGGGTACCCTGGTTACATTATTCTGTCTATATGATCCCAGCGCATTTTGGGAGTGATCTGCTGTTCAGCCAATCAGAACATTTTCTGATGAGAACGCCTCACAGTGAAAACAGAGCATGTGGCAGAGTTACAAAGAGGAAAAAAAATCAAAACAACACACTTTATCTTGTCACCATCCTTACAGAGATTTTTTTTAATTAGACAGATATAACTATTAGTGTCTTAATTTTTTAAATCTTTTTTTTAATCTGTTTATTATATTGTTTAATCTTGTTCATTTTCTTGATTTCTTTGTTCATTTTGTAGCTTATTTGATTTAGCTTTGTCTCAATTTATGGTCATTATGTAGTTTATTTTTTCTCTTTTTTTGTTGATTTAGTGCTTATTTTGATGACCTTGATTAATAATATGTTATTTCCATCAACGGATGAAGCCACAGGGGCCACTGGAGAGGGGCTAATGAGCCACATGTGGTCCCAGAGTCGTAGGTTGCAGACTAGGTCTAGGCCAATTTGTGCAAGCATTAAAGATAAAATGTGTGATATACTTAATTCGTTTCTATTTTTTTCTCTCTGTGTCTCTAAAATCTTCAGTCTCTTTCATCCTATCTTTGTCGCTTGGATCCAACCCCAGAGGGAGAATCTCTGAAAACAGGTCACAGCTAGATAGTCAAAAAAATGTTTTAAATGAATAAATGCATGTCTCAAACAGCTGGGATAAGATACTGTATATTTATCTTGGGCTACACACACAGTACTTTCACTCAGATCGACTCATTTCTCGCTGTTTATAGTAAAAATAAATTCCATCACTATGAGTTACCCTTATTTATAGCCGTACAGGGTTATCTAGTGCCACTTCAAGCTATTATTTTCCGAATCCTCCATGTTCAGTGAACCTAATTAACTGACTGCATAGTTGTTTTCATGTGCAGTTTCCTATCAACAAACCACAGTGTGTTAATGTTACAACACAAATAGAAGTGACACAACAGGTTTCATATGTTGGTACAGTGATTCTCCGAGCCAGCTTATCAAAATAAACTGACAAGGAATCTGGATGAGTTTACATTATGCAGCACATCTGCAGGTCCTTAACATGTCTGAAATTCAACTTTTCTCTAAAATAAGACCTCAGTTTAAATTTGTCAAACCACAGACATTCACATTTCATTTTTTGTGTTTATTCAGAAAGTGGAAACAGAGCATGACATGACAAATAAAATTGAGATCATTTCAACATTAATAAACTATCACTTTTTAAAAAAAAAACAGTATCAAAAACAGACAACATCATTCAGAATATTAAAAAGAACAAAGATAATAAATTTAAGCAATAAATACAAAGGGCAACGAGTGTATGACACAAACATGACGCAAGAATTACAATAAATGGAAAAAAGTCAGTGATTCATCTTTTCAAGTTTGTTAAAATATGTAGAATTGTTCACTGAACCTGAACCTGAACCTGAATTGCGTGATCTAATTTGGTCATTTTTGGATGATTTTGGTCATGTTTGCCGATTAGTTTATTCAGCTTTTCTTCATTTTGTGATTCTTTTTCCATTGTTGGTCAATTTTTGGATTATTTGAGTTATTGTTTTTGTTTGCTGCACTTTTGGTTGTTATATTGATTTTTTGTCAATCTTTGGATATTTTTTGGATTTTCTTTTTCTGGTCATTTTTCTTCATTTTGTTGATTATCATATTTTGTTATTGTTGATTTTGTTGAATATTTCTTCAGATTTTGGTCAGTTGTATTGATTATTTGGTCAGTTCTCTTGATTTTGTTGATTACTTTATTTTCTTCAACTTTTATCTATTTTGTGGAATATTGTTTTGATCAATGGTCAGTTTTTATTTATGTTTTTGTCAGTTTTTGAATGATCGCTGGGTTTTTTTGTTTTTTTGTTTTTTGTTAATTCGATTAATTTTCTCCATGATTATATTCAGTTGTTCATTTTTTGGATTTTTTTTTCAGATTTTGGTCAATTTCTTGTATAATTTGGTCATTTTTGTTGATTTTTGACTACCTGCTTCAGCTTTTATCCCTTTTGCTTAATATTTTATTAATTTATGGTCAAGTTTTAAATGATTTTGCCCTTTTTTGTCCATTATGTTAATCATTTTCTTAATTTCTTCATGTTTTCAGTTCTATTTTTAAATTATTTTGCACACTTTGTTCATTTTTTGGTTCACTTTAATTTTTTTGATTAATTTGGTTATTTTTGTTCATTTTCTTGATTAGCTTGTCAATTTTTGTTTGATTTATTTGTTTTATTCATTTTCTGTGGTGATTCATGATCATTTTTTTGATTTTTTTGGTGAAGTTATAGATAATTTTGGTCGGTTTTATTCATCTTCTTGATTAGTTTGGTCATTCTTCATTTGGTCATTTGTATTTTTTCACCTTTACTGTTATATGTGGATTCATTTGCAGTAAAGAAAAGTAAGATATTTTAGATTAACTCTCCAAAATTCAGGGTTAAATTTCAACAGGCCCTTAAATAGCATTATACTGAAACATGTGACACGGTGTTTATAACATATTCTTATTTTACAATCTGAATCTATCATGAACACAGTTGTCCATAAGCTGTGAGTTATGAACTGCTCGGACACAACTGTTACAAATTGGCCAACAGCGCTTCGTCGGGCTGTGAGATAAAAAAGCACTGAAAGATAAGCAGTTGTGTAATTTAAAACTATGATAAACTGCAGAGTGTGACATTAATAACCTGAAACCTCAGCCGAGCAGGCCAACTCGACCTCATTCACAAGAACAGCCTGGATCAACAAGTCACAACCTGCTTTTATCCAAGGAAAGTGGATTTTTTTAGACTATAGTAAAATTTATATTTATGATCTGAGTATATATTAATAATGCTGAACTTACTGATTAGTATTTTTTATATCTTTACTTCAATTTTATTTTAGGTGAGTTTTGTTTTTATCTTGAGCCTCAAGTGTCATTGTATTTAATTAAAATGACTATAAAGGAATCTATCTGTTTTCATCTCAATTTTATTTTTTCAAAAAGTAAACAATAGAATTTAAAAGAAAACAAAAAAGGGAGCAAAATAGTCTAGAAAATGAACAGAATATTCTGAAAATAAGCAGAGTAGGTCAATGACAAAACATTATGAGCATAAGCAACAAAATTGAGCAAAATCTTCAAAAAATGAAAAAAAAGATCAATAATGAATGAAAGTTTTTTATAAGTAAAATGTATTATTATTATAATTATTATAATTACAACTGTGATGATGATGATTATTATTATTATTGATATGGCTAACAAAATGAAAAAATGAAGAAAATGAAGAAAAATTCTAAACAATGAACACAAAGAAAATGAACAAAATCACAACAAAATGAACAAAAAAATTAAGAAAATATTTAAGAATTTCAAAAAATGAACAAAATAAAGATAATGAACAAAAATTATGAACAACATTTTTTTAATTTTCAAGGAAAAATGAATAATCAAGGAAATGAATAAAATATCCACAAACAACATGATCAAGAAAGCAAACTAAACAATGATGAGAAATAAAATTTCAAACAAAATTTTAAACAATGACATACTTAAAATTATAAGTGTGAACAAAAATAAATTAAGCTAGAAAATGAAGAAAATCACAACAATGGAAAAAACCCAAATAATAAAGAAAATAATAAAGAAAATGAACAAAATTGAATTAAATAATGCACCAAAACATGAATAAAAAGTAACAAAACAGTACACTATAAAGAAAGCTGTCATCATTCAGTTCATTCACCTGTCTGCACTACCGTAGCAACAGATACTGCACCTGTCAGTCAAAACCTGACCCTGGTTAAAAAGCAATAAAATAGACTTTCTCTCATTTTTAAATATAGAATTTCTTTACCACACACTTTACGACCTACTCAGAACAATTCTGTGGGCCCCGACCCACCTGTTGAGAACCAGTGAATGATTATTCCATGAAGACACCAGACCAATGTGAAACAGCAGATCCTCAGACAACTCTTTGAAACAAGGTGAGACAAATTTTCTGACGGTAACAAAGGTTAAGTTGAAACCTGTCAAGGCCAACATTTTTACATTTTTGCATGAATGTAAAATGGTGTCTTTCAATTAAGCCTCTGAATGTCCCTAAGAAAAATTACAGCATGGCGCATTCAAACCTGGAGTTACCACGTGTGACTCATCCATGTAACTGTAGATGCTGTTTACAGTCTCTGCTGCTGGAGACTGGAGGGGACATTTTTATCTGGGCATCTCTGAATATCCTAGAAATTATGACTATCGGACAATTTTAATATGAAAAATCTGAAAATAAAACAAAATAACAAAACAAAGGGAAGCGAAAATGAACAAATTAAATCAGAAATAAAAAATAACCTAAGAAATGTATAAAAGTGAACAGAAGTGTGTATTTTCTTTTCTGACATTTACAGCTTTATATGAAAAAGAACGAAAAAAGCAACAAATTTAACAAAGAATGAAAAAAATAAGTCAAAGGACAGATGAACAACATATGACACAAAATGTGCAAAATGAACAAAAGAATAAAAGATACCGTAATCAAAAACATGGTTAATATTCACAAAGTGAATACAAATAAATAAAATACTGGAACCAATAAACTGACAAAATAACAAGTGAATAAAACAAAAAGAAAATATCTCATACAAATAAAAGAGATGAACAAAAAATACATCAAAATGAAAAAAAAAATCAAAATAAATGGCACAATGAACAGTATATACAAAAAATGACCAAAAATAAGAAATAAACAAAAAGAGAGCAAAACAAAGAAAGGAAATCACCAAAATAATGAACATTAAAAAATCAAAATAAAGAAGGATATAAATAATAAATCCACAAAATTAAATACAAATAAAAAAATACAGCACTCTCTTTTAAACGGACAAATGTCATAAGTGTAAGTGATGGCGTAATTCAAATGTTGTAATTCAAAAGTGATCTCATGCCTTTGCCTGTAAAGCCCCGCCCACTTCCTTTCAGGTTATGGGATGAAGTGGGCGGGGCTTAGGCTCTATACAAGTCTATGATCGGAAAACAGCAAACCATGAATTTAAACCTTTTATTGCAGGTACGAACACTCATAAAATACACTTCACTAATGCACTAAAGTGTCTAAATCGGATGACGACTCCACCCCACCCCTCCCCGTATTTCCATCTGTGGGAAGGGCCAGTGTAGGAACAGAGCTGTGCTGGTGTCTTTTTAAAATACACAGGCATAGACTTGTTGCTGGTTTCTGTTCCTGAAAATAACTTGTGTAACAGCTGTGACATCAGAAGCAGAAGATTGTTAGAGAACAATGACAACGTAGTGATTACTGTGACTGCAACAACCGGGAATCTGGTTTTTTGCAATTCCTATCATAATTTATTGCTTTTGTACAAATACATCAGAGATTTAAAAAAAAATAAAAGAATAATAGTGTTCAAAAGTGGACTGTTTTGTTTTCTGAATCAAATTTTGCCTTTTGCGTATAAGTTCATGAATACAATGGAAAAAATGAGGACGAAATAATCAATAAAATGCTGAAACACGAGCAAACAAAACAATAAAATGGGCACAGAAATCCACAAAATAGCCTGAAATGAACATAAAATGAATGAAGTAAACAGGAAAATGAACAAAACAAGCAACACAGTGAGGAAAACAAACAAAAAAGACCAAAAGAATACCCGAAATGAACAAAGGTGAACAAAATAATAAAGGAATATGAACATGAAATGAACAGAAATTTACAGAAAATGAATTAGACTAGTAAAAAGTGAACAAATGAGCAAAAAGAAACAAAAGGGGTTGGTCATTCATGCATAATTTTGTTGATTATTGTATTTATTTTTTTGCAATATTGTTGATGATTTTGTCCAGTTTTTTCATTTTGATTTTTTTCACTTTTGGGCACTTGGTTATTAAGCATTTTTGTCAATTTTTTGGTGAATTTGTGGCTTATTTAGTTCATTTTTGTTCCTTGTCTTGATTATTTTGTTCATCTTGGTTCATTTTTTGGTAAATTTGTGGCTTATTTTGTTACTTTTTGTTACTTTTTATGACTTTGTGACTTATTTTGTTCATTTTAGTGTCTTTATTATTTTGTTCACTCGTTTTTCATTTTGTGGGACATTTTAGTAGTTAATTTGTTCATTTTTGCTCACTGTTTGATTATTGTATTAAATGTTGTGGATATTGTTGATCATTTTGTCCAGTTTTGGTCATTTTTATTTTATTTTTTCACTTTTTTCACTGTTGTTTATTTTTGTTTGGTAACTTAATGAATTATCTTGTTTAATTTTTGTTCCTTTTTAAGGGTCATTTTGCAGTGATTATATTAATTTTTTGTGAATATTTGGATCATTTCTTTTTTTTGGCATTTTTGTTTGTTTTCTTGATTATTCCGTTCATTTTTTTTATTTAGTTGTACTCACAGGTATAGATTTGGTGACTGGTGTAGATTCCACACACCCACTGAAATCTTTTGAATTCCCTCCAAATACAAAGAATAATGTAAAGGAGTGACAAAACGGGACAGAATGAGACTCTCCATTGGCCTACTTTGTTATTCTAGTATTATAATAACCATAATCAGCGTGTGCTGATGCTGTGGATCTCTGTAGGATGATAAAGCCCCTGCGTCGGGGCTCATTGGCCAGCTCAGTCCCATCATGTGTAACTAGAGCGTGATCTATTAGAATACATATGTTTTATTGATGTTTGGGCTGCGTGTTTATCCTGGCATTCATTTATTTATAGGTCGATGCCGTGATTTTTTTTCTCCCTCCCCAGTAATGAATAGGCTAAGCCTTGAAGCTTATCCATGGCTCCCTTTCGGGGGGGGGGGGGGG
>JAQQAE010013133.1:0-12877 GCA_029823295.1 Pseudamia nigra | reverse complement strand
GCCTATCCCAGCTGACTTGAGCGAAGGCAGGGTACACCCTGGATGAGTCGCCAGTTCATCGCAGGGGCAAGGAAATCAATAATTTAATAAAATATGTAGCAAAATGAAAAAATAATCAATACATTTAAGAAAAAAAGAAAAAAAGTAATGTGATAATACACAAAATAATAAGCAAATGAGCAAAAATACAAAAATTAAAAAACACTTTCACAAACTTGATTGTACAATTTGGGGAAAGCATTATTAGACTATATCTACCGTATGTTCTGGACTATAAGGTGCACCGTCCAAAAATGACCAATTTTTAGATTTTTGCATACATAAGGCGCACCGGACTATAAGGCGCTTTACGCAACACAAAACCTAGGACCTTGTTACTGGTCCTAACCACTGCACCACCCAACAATCTGTATATATAAACCATAAATCCTTATACAGTATGTTCTTTTGCAGTTTGCATGTCTTCAAAACCACTGGTTGTGAATCCAAACTTTTGAGTGGTGGTGTATAATGTGATCGCTATGGTTGCATCTTTTCTCACGCAATGTCTTTTCAGCTAATTATGCCCAGTGTGATGATATACTTGACTTGAGGACACTTTTTTTTACTGAATGCAATATTTTATGCGCCATCTTGGTTAAAATTTGAAAACAAGTCTCCTCAAACTACAGCAATTTTGAGCCTATCAAATGATATGTCAACATTTAGTAACAGGGGACGATGACATGAAGCCTTTTACAGTTTGATTTAATGACTGAAAGCACTTGGGTGATCTCGGAGACAATACCAGGGCTTAGTTTAATTTAGTCCACACAAAGATACTGTATGTAGTAAAATTACTCATGTGTTTAATATTAATACTTTCCTGAGCCCGGGTTAACACATACAGGAGTTGGGGGATGCAGCTTGAAAACAGAGAATCATCCAGGACATACTTCATGACAGCATGTGAGATGGTGGACCCAAAAAACACAACAGAAGACCATTGATCGGCGTTGATAACAAAATTCAAGAGTAACAGGGCTCCTGGAATGGGGACGGCTGGTGGCAGTGGACCGGCAACGCAACGCTAGCAGAGTCAGGTCTCAGGATGGGGCTCCTAGGGAACAGAGTGTAGGAGAGTACAAGTGGAAGACCAAATGTGGGTAACAAACTAGAACTAGTCATAAGTACTCACAGATGCAAGTGGATGGAGGACCATGAAGGGAGGTGACCACAGGAAGGAGAGGCTGGAGGAATGAGTGGGATTTCCTTGGGAGGAGCTGGTGGGTGGGCAGAGAAACTAGGAGACGGGTGAAACCACATGTGCCAGGGATAGTGAGGGGACAATAATAAATCTGTCAAAGAATCTGAGAAGTCACAATCCTATACCCGTGATCCAATATCCAAGAATTCAATCCAAATGTTTACTTCAGATCCAGCCGACAGTCCAAAGGGTCACAATCACAAAACAGAGGGTAAACAGAGATACAAATCCAGGAGGGAATGGCCGAAGCAGAGGTCGGGCAGCGACACGCTGAGATCGACAACGAACCGGCTTTCAGAATCCGTGGAAACGCTGGAATGAACTGCTCAAGGCGAGTTACAATCCAGCACTGAAGGAGAGGGCAGATGTCAGAGGTCAATCAGGCACCGGTGAAATCAGTGTGAAGCTGAAGCCTGTCGGAATGGGGAACACAGGAAGTCTTAACAAAATAAAAGCATGAATCAGGAAACTAACAATAATCATGACACTTCAAGGTTTATCAGGAAATAGTTCCTGGACAATGACGTGAATCTGGACTGACCAAGACAGAGTCCAGACCCAACTCTAACCAATAATCTGATGCAAAGACCTTAAGACCACGTGATGTCAAGGTACCTTCCAAGCCTTCAGACCTCAAGGTCTTTTTGAAAAATAAAGTGGGGTAAATTTGTGTAACTAACTTGAGGAAGCATTTGGAGTCTGTGATCTTAAACAAAGGCAGGTACCTGATTTCTAAGCAAGGGTATGAATAATTCTTGACATGTCATTCTTTTTGTACAGTAAATGTTTGAAATAGAATACGAAGAATGATTGTAATCTGAGGTCTTTTGTAGCACCTCGGTTGTAACCTTTGATATGTGTTCAATCAAAATAAAGTCTTTCATCACGAAAGCAGTTCACAATAGTGTTAAACTGGTAACTGTGAATACACTGATAAATTGTAGAAATGTACAATGGAATCAGTGCTATTAATGCTATAAATTATGCAGTTTGTACCATGGTTCCCATATCAGGAAATATTTGTCTTGCTAAATCCTTTTCCGTTCATCCACCCCACAAACAAGACACTTTGGTTATCCAGAAGTGTGTACATGCATGTGCAAATGAGCACACATGTGTTTGTTGTTTTCAAGGCTGCATCTTTGTGCATCTGTCAGACGGGGTACAGAAGCAGCTGTGAGGAGCCTGCGAGGTCCCCCCAACTCCGACCCTCACCTGTGTCACATGCGCCTGCCAGTGCCATCACAGTGCATCAATCTTCCACCTTGGCATCTCTTTACCGATGGCACTGTGGCGCACCTCAGTGCCTGGCACACCTCGCCACCCACCTACTTCTAGTTCCTCAAGGCACCTGTCACTCTGCTGTCATTTCTTTCATCAGCACACGGGATTCAAACGACCCTCTCGCACCGGTGCCGGTAAAGGTGGGGAGGAAACCACTGGAGCGGAAATAGTCACCATTTTGTTCCAGTTTTAGTTTTAGCTGTTGTGAAGGATGACACGTCGTTGAGGTGTTGAGTGACAGCTGCATCACACCCAAGCAGGTTCCTCCATGACGGAACCGAAGCTCTGGGCAAAACCAGACGCTGCAGTGAGTTTTAAGAATATTACTATTTGACAGCTTGGATTTCATCACTACTTCAAATGTGAACTTGACATTTTCTTTAGATTTGGACTCTGACTGAAATTAAATGTGTTATATTCAAAGAAGCAGTACATGCATATATTTAATAATTTTCGGCTAAAAGTTACATCTCGTCCTGTTTTATATCTCTGCTGCCAAATTGTCGAGACATGTTCCTTTTGTTACGATGTGTAGGTTTCCAGCTCAGGGGGGAAAATACATATGATGCACCTGCAGGAGGAGGTGGGCGTGGTTTGTAAACTCACACTCATCAGTGTAATGTGGTGCAGACGTGTAGAACGAGGTTGATTTAAACAGCTGTGTGAGCGCGGGAACTCAGACAAAGGAGAATACGGCCTCAAACAGAATTCAAACACACATTCAGGACTGAGGACTCGGAGACACGGGGAGTGTTTTCACACGCCGGCAGCTCGTCTGAGACAACGGAGCTGAACGGACCTGAGCCGTCGTTCTGCGGGAACCTTTTAAATCGCACACTGACACACTGATCACACGCTATGAATGTTGTGTAGCAACTTGTCTGCTAACTGTGCGTATGAGTTTTTTTATTCTATGTGACCATAGTTTTGCTTCTTATGGAGCCTAATTCTGAAAACTGTGCTTTTTTTACTCTCTTTCCTGTTGTATACCCCCCACCCCCTGCACTTTCCCCCAACTGCTAAAGGGGCAGCGTGCCCGTTCGCTGCAGCCCCCCCCCAGTGGGAGAAAATGTAATTTCATTGTTGATGGAAACATATGGCAATAAATGAATCTAATCTAATCTACTCTAATCTAAATATTCACCTTAAAAATACTCACCTCTGAAATACATTACCCAGCGACCCCTAGTGCTGGGTGACCAGGTCGTCGGAAGACGGATCACCGGAGAGACAGACGCTGGTGGCCAGGGCTCATCAGAACCAAATCCAGCCATGTGTTGGTGAGTTTTGCAAATGCAGACCTACCTCCTCCGATAGGACGGGGCAAAAGCACATCACCCAGGGCTAGCATAAAACATAACTCAAGTCCTGCACACACAGGTATGGTTCGATGAGGTTTAGTTACAGGGAGTTCTCGTGGTAGCTTAGCGGACAAGCCCGGGCCTAGGTTTCCGGGAATGGAATCATAACATTGGTAAGCTAACTGGGAGGTGAACCATAACACTATTTTTACATGACTCTAAAACTTAAAAGAAAAACCAACAAAATGTTTTTAATTCCAACCAAATTACAAAGGCCAGTCCATATGTGTCCCAACGCGTGTGGAACCAGCACAAAAGAGTTAAGATATTGCACTTTTTAAACTTTTTTGGTTACTTTATGAAAGGTTATCAGTTTTCAGGCTAGTGAGTGTTTTCATTGCTGTCAAGTTTCAGAATGGGTCTAAACAGTGTTGCTCAAGGACTGAATGTCTTTTAAAGTTGCAGTGTTTGATGCTATTTTAGCATCAATGGCACAGATTTGGCTAATCAAAAGTATTTTTAGTCAGGTAAGGAGATTAATTCAGTACTTGATTGATAGTTGTGATTAGCAATTGCTATGATCAGCAGCACAACAAGTTTTCCAGTGTGTCATGCAACAATGTCAGGTCTTCTGTCTTTGTATGTAGTTTTTTTTTTTTTTTGGACTCAGAGGAGAGAGCTGCAGAAGGAAGCATTGTAAAATGTAGTTTTTGTTTCTACCAACACAATTTGTCTCCGGCAACATTTACAGTAAAACGTATTGAATCGTGAAACAGATCTCAGATAATAAAATGGTTTTAAACACTCGAGATATGTCATATCTTTTACATAATTCTATCACGGTAGCAAATATGCACAAACGCATATTTAGAACTCGTACATACTTGGAGAAACACTATCCTACTTGTTTCCCCATGTCGTTCCTTCTGGCCCTGATGGCTAAAAACAAACATGTTAGCTTTGTGAAATCTGCTGGTGGCCTGGGGCGGCTGACCTGCCTTCCTACCCGAGCAAAATGATCAAAGCGTGTTATTCTGCAAAGGCTGAACACATCAGTGGGAACAAATTTCCTCGCACTCAGACGACCCATAACTATTGCCAACCTCACTCAAATTCCAGCCCTTCCGTGGAAAGACCCCACGGGTAAGTTGATGATTGAGAGGCTTTAATGAAAGCTAACATGTCTTCAGGCAACAAGAAGGGGATCGTTACTTCCTAAAGTGTCTTCAGAGCTGCAACTATCACATGAGCCAGAGACGGGCTATTTCAGTTACCTCTGGCGTCCGCAGAGCCAGGGAGGTGAGGACCGTCTGAATTATCGAACAAATAACGATCAAAGCAGCTCCCTGCGCTGGTCCGGCCATGGACAGTAAATTCACCCTGGTGAGGGCCAGACAGTGATTTTGTTTCGCATTTCCGCCTAAGACACAGGCACATGCAAGAAACAAGAGAATAAAATAGATCAAAAAAGAGCCTCTGGCTGTGGCCCAAACTCTGGCCATATCAGTTAGGCTTTGCTGCCACGTGGCATATGGTACAAGACAAACTGTCAGCCTTTTTCCCTCGCGTCTGCGCTTGCTTAAAGATGACAGGAGCAAGAGCATGTTGTCGTCCCAGCAGCAGGCATCACAGAGGCTTAGCCGTGATTTGGGGGGAAAAGGGGAGAAAGGCAGAGCATCCTGCTGTGGTGAGCAGTGATGTGTCTGCGTCGGTGGGGTTGTGGGCTGGGGGGACGGGGGTGGCTACATGGTAGCTGCAGGGGACAGCGCTGCGGCTCCGATTGTGAGGAAACTGCAAATTGATCAAATTGTGGAGGCAAGACTTTGGGCCTATTATCTGGGTCATGTCAATGTCTCTCTGGTCTTTGGTTGGTCACAGGGGCAAGTAGAATGTGCGTGAAGGGCCAAGATGGAGTTTTTCTAGGCTGCGTCCTCCCTTCGTGCATGTGTTGTTTACACCAACAAATAGATCGAGCAAACAACAAACACAAACAGTCTGCATTAGCACCAGTGTGAAACACTTTTAATAGTTGGTGCTGAAGGTGAAACTAAGTTCGTGCTCGCCAACCAATTTCATCGTTTTGACATCCACTTGTTCAAAAGATATGCGAGAGAAAAACAAAATGTAAGACCAAAACACGCTAGGTTTTATACGAAAGGCAACTTCAATGTCTGTGTTTCACATGTGGCTAAAATGCGACTGACAGCATCTCAGTGCGAACATAATTCAGATGTAAGCCTCACTCCGAAATGAGGCCTAGTGGATGTTCAGAGGTCGTACGATGTTTGTGAAATCAATACAGACTTTCAGTGTTTCGAGGAGACATATCGTACCCCTTTTTTAAGAAGCTAAAACGTTAAATTAAACGTTACATTTATATCCATACTGCTTCTGCAAAGTTATTGAGGGCATCTTTGTAACTCAACCACACAAGCTCTGATTTCACTGTCAAGTGTTGTAACTGCCCCCTTTTAGTCAGAAAACACTGACTGGTTAAAGCACGTCGTTCCCACGTTGACCTAGGATCATAGTTTGTCATAAGGCTACTGTAAACACAGAATAATGCACTTTTCATGGTAAATTATGGAGAAAAAAGGTAGCATCGGGTCATGGGGCTGCGGATAATTTTAACTTGACTTTTAGCTTGACTATGGTTGGCGAGACCTGCGACGTCACAAAACCTGACAGTACGTAGACCCAGAACATGCGTTTACGTTTTAGCACAAAGTCTCTCTCAGCCCATTCATTGAATTGGGTGTAAAGTCCATGTTTCAGTCATGTTCCAAACAGGCTGCTTCAGCGCCCGTTGGTTTAAATGTAAAGGAGATCATCTGTCAGTGCCATGGATGCCATCATATACCAATGCAGTACTAGGTTCTCTGGCTGGTCCTAGACGACGGACTGAGGGCGGACTTTGTGACTTTGTATGAGTGTCGATACAAAATCCGGAGAATTTCAAACATCAGAAGTGAAACCCCAGTTTTAACAGTTTGCCCCGTTTAAAACTAGACGGAAGATGCAGAAGTTGTCGTTCCCACATAAGCAATCCAACATCTCCGAGTCACGTCGTTGCCCCATCGGCAGCGATCACGGCGCTGGCCCTCGATCGGAGTTGACTTCAGCACAGAGTATCGTGGCTAATCGCCCAGCGCGGTGCCTGATCTGTGCCTCGTCTTGTTGCTGAGGTGCCGTCCCGTGGACTGTGGGAGGAGCCGCCGTGGCCTCCTCGGGTCCCTCGTCAGTCCGCCTCGATGGAAACAGCTGGTTCCCAGAGCCAGCGCCGTGCTAGTTAACATGGAGGGGTGTGTGATGCACAACGACATCAAGTTTAACATATGGCCTGTAGATGTGGTGCTGTTTATATTCATTTCATATCTCTTTGAATTTCATTAGAAATATATTTTAAGCTCAGTGAGAAGCTTTTTCTCTTGAGAATTCTTTCTAACCTTAATCAGATGGGTCTGGTGACAACGGCGCCTGTGTCCAGTGACCGAGCAGCCTAATTCCTTGTAAATCAGCAGTGCTGATATTAGCTGTTGAAGGCTAAACGGCCATTATGGATCCTCGACACCCTGACACGTCGTGACCTGCCTCCTCTGGTGAGGTATGTGGCGATGTGTGCGGGAAACACACACATACATGTCGCTCACTTCTCGGTGTGTGGGCCATGTTTGCCACCACTTAGTGACAGGTCAGACTCCCGTGGTGTGATCAAACAGCAGCCACAGCTCTGGAGAATTCCCACAACACGCTGCCTGGTGGCGAGTGGGCAATAAAAACCAGAGTGGTGGGCCGGGTTACTCCGGCCCCCCCGTCGCACCGAAGATTATGTTAAAAATGTTCATAGTATTTAGATCTGTGCTGCGAGTTACTTCACATAATTACTGTGCAAACAGTATAGGCGCATTACACTACTTATATACTAATTAATACATTTGAATGTTTATCATAACTTAGGTTGTATGTTCATATGGGCCCTGATGTAGGAGCAACAAAACCAAGCAAATAGTTTATACTGATTAAATCAAAACGGAGAGCGTCCGCACACCAGACACTGCGGGACACTGTGACCCATTATCTCAAAGGAAAATTTTACAACTTAAAATTCCAGCAGTCAGTGCGGAACGAGGACGTCTGTAAACTCTGACCAGCGTAGCCTTACGATAGACAGCCTGACTGATTTCACTCCTTATTTTCTCCTTGGGATAAAACTTGTTCCGTCGTCTGGCCGAGGTGTCGGACTGTGGAATAATTTTGCCTTAAGAAGATCACATTGATCAAAATGTCGTAAGGCAGCGTTGATTCTGAAGAGGTTGGTGAAGAACAGTGTGCGCACGGTACGAGTTTACTCCGACTTCAACCAGCTCTCCGATAGAAATCTTCTCAGGACCCACAAACTCATTCCATGTCTCCTTCTCAGGTACATGAGGCAGATTTATTCTGACTTGTGCAAACAGCGCTGATTAGTTCTCAAAAAAAAAAAAAACCTTCAAGCTAAACAAGATGATGGCCAGTCAGCCAAGAGGTATTGTAGCAAGAAGGGGCCCTATCTGTAGGGCTATCAGCCCCAGCCCGAGTCCGCCGCTAATGGAATTGTCCTCCACCCGAGGCTGTGTATTACCATAGATGTGCGGGATAGTCGCACTCCGGCAGGAGACCCGGTGATTTAATAAAGGGCCCCTTTCTGACTCACTTACAACACAACAACATCAGGAAGGCGACTTCAGACATATAGCACATAAATAAACACAGGCTTCTTTCAGAAATGGGATGTGAAACTCAATAAATCTGTGTGTCGGTCTATGACCAGGCTGATTATTTAAATGAGGTGTACGTTTACTCCAAGGGAGAAGCGAGAAATGACAGGAAGTCAACGAGCGGCGTCAGTCGCCAGCTTTTCGGGCGCACGTTTGTCTTTTCGTTCGGCGAGCGTGGGTTCAAGCGTGTTTTTCGGCCTTTGAACGTCCACCGGGTGACTCGTTTTTCTGATGCGCTGCACTTTCAGTTCTGTTTCCGAGATTAAATTGTGACCTTTGTACCGGCGTGGAGACACACTTTGTTCCTCCAGACTTTGTGTTCGGCTGGCTCACTGCCAAGGCTGAGTGACAACCACCAAAACAATAGGCTACAGACAATGACATAATGCAATTTAATCCTTTCCACTTGGAATCGATTGTTACACCTCGGGTGCAACATTTTAAGATTATGTTGCGTTATCCGGGAGTTTAATATATTATTTTTGAAGAAGCAGCAATTTTTTCTCTCAGTGACTTCAACAAAGCTGTAACCACAATCGGGCTGTCAGCAGAATTTGGACTGCATTTGGACCGGCTTTATTACATCAGTGGTGTGAAAGGTATGGATTATAGGAGTTTAGAATCAATTAGTTTCTTCAGTCTACATTTGCCCGTAGTCTTTATTCACATTGTACAGCAAAATTATACACATTTAGTGAGAATCTCTATATTTATTATATTGCCGTGTTGTTAAAAAAAACCCCACTGCCTAAAAGTTACAAGTGCAGCATCAGATGAAGTTACAGCGGCTCCTCACTAAACACTCATTCTGTCTGTATTATCCAGGCATACCAGTGCAGGATCTGTGTGGGCTGGGCTGGCGGGTCGCCGATGGGCCTCTGGCTCCACGTTACGAGCTCCTGGACCACGGTGCCATTACTTCCACACACACCTAATGAAGTTATAGCAGGGCCGAGGCTATAGGGCAACGACTCCCTGTAGATTGCTGGGTCTGGGCCTGCCGTGGCCCACACACACACTGAAACACGTGCACGTATAAGCATAAGCACAAGCACATATACTGTACTGACACACATTCGTTTTGTCACGGTCCGGACAGTCCAAAACGTAGCGTTGGGTGGATAGTGCAAGCATCACTCATTCCTCAAACAGACTGTCCTCTTCTTCCTGTCTTCCCTAAATTGGAGAGGTGGAGTAGATAGACGTCTTATCTGGAGTTGAGTGGGTGGCTCGGTATAGTCTCGCTGTCTCCGTGTCATGGTAAAACACACATTAAGTCCCCTTGACCACCCTGGAGCACTTGTTGGCCAACTCTTAAAAAGCCCAGGCAATGCAATTATCTTTTATGACCTGCCAGAAAACACTGGCTGTGGGGAGGCGGTGGAGGTCCACGTTTAGGTCCGACGGAGAATGGACACAAGTTGTCACCTGAGTCCTTGCTTGCTGGAACTAGACCAACAAATCTGTGTAGCATGGTTTCCAGCTGCAAATTCTCTATGAAGTTACTGTCTTTAACCGTTCTCCTTGTTCCTCTGTTTCTCCATAGCTTTTGTGATGTTTTTGTTTACAAACCACCTGCAGGTTTAATGCAGATTTTGGTGAATTGTGCTCATTTTGGTCGCCAAAAAGCAAAACCTCTTGTTTGAAAAATGCACTTTTTGGGGAGATGCGTTGAATGCTGCGTGTTGAGGATACCCATTACCGCAAAGTTTCCTGCATCGTTTTGGAGACAGGAGCGTTTGCACTTGGTGCAAGTTAGAAGAGCTTCTAAAAAAAAAAAAAAACGCTCTAAATTAATGAGTTAAGTTAATAATTAAGTTTGTTTTCAGGTAAAAAGATGGACCAGTGTAGCAAACGTATACTAGGAATTCCTTAAATTCAGTGTTTTTGTTTCCTTGTCAGCTGGAAATGAATGTAGTTGAGTTTCTGATAATTTTCAGTCACTGCATAAACAGCTGGCGTTGGTGGACAGACGAGACAAAAGAACAACAGACAACGCAGATACTGGACGAGGTCCACAACCAGCAAAACACACAGCAAGGACATCAGGACACCTAGAACAGAGACCTAGAACAGAGACCTAGAACAGAGACCTAAAGACCTAGAACAGAGACCTAGAACAGAGACCTAAAGACCTAGAACAGAGACCTAGAACAGAGACATAGAACAGAGACCTAAAGACCTAGAACAGAGACCTAGAACAGAGACCTAGAACAGAGACATAGAACAGAGACCTAGAACAGAGACCTAGAACAGAGACCTAGAACAGAGACCTAAAGACCTAGAACAGAGGGAGGAAGCACAAAATTCGAGGGAAGTCGCCAGTTCGTGTCACAGTTTTGAAAACTAGAAAATAAAAGGTGGGCGACGACGGACGGAGAGAAACGACTGGAGATGAAGAGAGAAAAAGAAGATGAGAGAGAAAAAGATTTTGTTTTTGTTTTCATTCTTTATTGTTGAAATCATTTTTGTCTGTTTTGTTATTACATTGTCTTGATTGTTTTTTTTTTTCCTTTTTTGTCCATTTTTCACGTTTTCTTCTTTCGTTTGTTTTTATTTTGTGTTCATTCAGTGTGTTTTTGTTATTGTTTTGTTCATTTTTGTTGATTGTTTTTGACCTCTGACCCGTTATTTTGTTTTATGAGGGTAGTTTAAGCTTTGTTCATTTCTCAATAATTTAGTTCATTTTTGTTCATTTTCTTGATCAATTTATTCACTTTTGTTCAATTTTTTTCACTATTTTCTTCATTTTTGTTCATTTACAAGTGCTATTTTTAATTTTATTTAATAATTTCCTTTCACTTTCTTTTGTTCCTTTTACTCATGTTGCACCTTATTTTATTCATTTTGTTAATGTACTTGATTATTTTAATTTTTGTTCCATTTCGCTGATTTTTTTGCTCATTTTTTAAAGTACATTGTTAATTGTGATTAATTTTTATTGATTATCTTCTTTATTTCGCTTTTTTTTGTTCATTTGTATTTGTTATATTTTATCATTTATTTGACTATGTTACTCAGTTTTGTTCCATTTTCTGACTATTTTTCTTATATTTATGGACATTTGTTGTTTTTTATTTTGGTGATCATATTTGTAAATTTTTTGCCTTTTTTTTTACTTAGTTTGTTCATTTTGTTCATTCACTTGATTACTGTATTTTTTTTTAACTTAATAGAGTTTTTGGTTAATTTCAGGATTTTTTCATCACAGATATAATAGAGAAAGAGTAAAAAGTTTCTCTGAAAAATGACTCATTTATGTGGAAAAACCTACTCATATAAAGGAGGTAATGTATTTGCAGTATTTGCAGTATTTGAGTACTCTGGTTTTACTTCACTTTTCACCCTGTACTTGAATTGAACAGCTTGTCACACTTTCATTCTTGAGAACAAATTCTTTTCATAAAGATGGATTTTTTTTATTTTTGCTCACACTTTGCTTCTTGTGTCGACGAAGGGGAAAGTGTTCAGGAAGGACAACTTCCCCGTGGGATCCGTCTATTTCCTGAAACCACGGCCGTGCAGTCGTTCCACTAAACTCTGGACACGAAGCAGATCTTCATACAGAACATTGACTTTATTCTGACTTATGTTATTCTTATTTGTCTTCATGCCATATGTCATAAATATCAGCTGATCTGTTTACATTCTTTTACCCACGACACAAAATCACAAACAAAACAGAATCACAAACAAAACAGAATCACAAACAAAACCACAAACAAAACAATCATAAACAAAACAGAATCACAAACAAAACAGAATCACAAACAAAATCACAAACAAAACAATCATAAACAAAACAGAATCACAAACAAAACAGAATCATAAACAAAATCATAAACAAAATCACAAACAAAACAGAATCAAACTAAACAGAATCACGAACAGAATCACAAACAAAACAGAATCACAAACAAAACCACAAACAAAACAATCATAAACAAAACAGAATCATAAACTAAACAGAATCACGAACAGAATCACAAACAAAACAGAATCACAAACAAAACAGAATCATAAACAAAACAGAATCACGAACAAAACAGAATCACAAACAAAACAGAATCACAAACAGAATCACAAACAAAACAATCATAAACAAAACAGAATCACAAACAAACCAGAATCACAAACAAATCATACATAAACAAAACAGAATCATAAACAAAACAGAATCACAAACAGAATCACAAACAAAATCAAACAGACCAAGCACTGATAAGTTGATTTTTTGCAAGAGGGAATGAAAGAGTGGAGCAGACTTCATACAGTGGAACATCTGACCA